>CATIWR010510396.1:0-12651 GCA_949677035.1 Omphalea diandra | reverse complement strand
GGCATTTTTTAACTATATTTAATATCTCAATTTTGTGATAAATATGAGACAATTTTAGAGAGAGTGATATATATATATATATATATATATATATATATATATATATATATATATATATATATATATATATATCTTTTTTATTTATTAAGAATCTAATTCTAAATACTTCTAATTAAGTTTTTAATTTTGATATGAATGCTTATGATATGATATACAAAAATCAAATTTATGATGTCACTAGATGCAATAAAAAAAGAAAAAAAAATTGTTTCATAGTTAATCAAATTAATACATTTTTTTATTGTAGTTTTCTTTGTCCAAAATCTCAGTTGTCTTCTTTCACTTTTCTCTTAAAATTCTTTTTCTTTCTCATCGTCTGGAGTTACAGTCGGCTAAATCACCAATGATAACCCATTAATTTCATTATTTTTATTACTATATTATCTATTGTCCTCTCAATAATACAAATATATATTTATTTTTATAGATTTTTTAGTTTTTAAATTTTTTTTTTGTAACAATTAAGAGATAAAAGTGAGAAAGATGTTTTCTGTAGACATCTTTTCAACGATATTACAAGTCCATATATGCACATAACAGGAAAGAACTCGAGGAAACGAAATAACTAATGTACTCTATCAACTCCCATAATTTCTTCAACAATAATTACAAATTAGTCAAATGACAGATATCAACTGATTTCTTTCCTTCAATACTCCCCTCAAGTTGGAGCATGCAAATATAAAATGCCCAACTTGCCAACGTGTGATTGGAAAACGACTTGACCCAAAGGTTTGGTGAATATATCAGCTACTTGCCATTGAGTTTGGACGAACTGAGTCTCAATCTCCCCTCTTTGAATTCGTTCACGCACTGTATGACAATCCAATTCGATATGCTTGGTTCTTTCATGATAAACTGTGTTTGCCGCAATATACACGGCTGCTTGGTTATGACAAAATAACGTGACTGATTGTGGGTGTGGTACACGCAATTCCTGTAGCAAGTATCGGAGCCAAGTAAGCTCACATGTTACCGCAACCATTGATCTGTATTCTGCCTCCGCCGAAGATCTAGACACCGTCATTTGTTTCTTGCTTTTCCACGAAATTAAGGATCTTCCAAGGAATATGCAATATCCTGTGGCAGACCGTCTTGTAGTGGGACAACCAACCCTATTTGCATCACAATATCTCACCAATTTCCACTCATTATCTGATGGGAAAACAATCCTTGACCTGGAACTTTCTTTAAATAGCGAAGAACTCGGTACACTGCATCAAGATGAGGTTTACGTGGTTGTTGCATAAATTGACTGAGGGTGCATACCGAGTAAGTGATTTCAGGCCGGGCAATGTTGAGATAAATCAGTTTTCCAACCAACTTGCGATAGTGAGTTGGATCTTTGAGTAATTCACCATCTGTGGGAGTCAGTTTCAAGTTCTGCTCTATAGGAAAATTTGCTTGCTTTGCACCAAGTAAACCAGCTGTTCCAAGCATATTTAAGGTGTACTTCCGTTGGCAGATGGAAATTCCTACTTTTGAGCGAGCAATCTCAACACCCAGGAAATATTTCAATGGCCCAAGGTCTTTGATTTTAAACCACGTTTTGAGAAATTTCTGAAGATCACTGATTTCAACTTCATCATTTCCTGTGATGGTCATATCATCGACATATAATAATATGGCAGTAAAGAAGTACTCCGTACCTTGGTGAATAAAGAGTAATCTGCCCTTGACTGTTTAAAACCAACATCGCGAACTGCAGATAAGAATTTATGGAACCAGCTTCTTCAGGCTTGTTTAAGGCCATATATGGATTTGTTCAGTCGACAAACCATATGCTCCCCCTGTCGACTGAGCCCAGGTGGAGGTTGCATGTAGACCTCTTCAGTAAGGTCACTGTGAAGAAAGGTATTTTGAACATCCAGTCGACTAAGACTCTAATTTCGAACTGCTGCCACAGTAAGTAGGCAACGCAAGGTGATGAGCTTAGCAACAGGAGCAAATGTTTTCGTGTAATCTATCCCTTCTCGATGGGTGAAGCCCCGAGCTACAAGACGGGTCTTATACCATTCAACAGTCTCGTATGCATGATACTTGATTTTATAAATCCATTTGCAGCCGATTGGGCGATGGCCTTTAGGAAGAGAAACCATTGTCCAGATATTGTTATCTGAAAGTGCTTGAAGTTCGGCTTGCATAGCCTCCACCCATTTAGGCTCTTGACGAAAGATGTTCTCTATGGATTGAGATTCATTCATGTTTGATTAACATGACCTATTATGTTAGAATAATTTTCACCCTTCATTTCAAATGGATGGTTGAGATTTCATTAGAAAAATTAAATATAAATTTTCAAGATATAATTAGTTAAATGATAAAATTAAATCTCAACCATCCATTTTGAAATGAATGGTGAAGATTATTCTATCATGATAAGTCATGTTAATCAAAATATGAGAGGATGTCAATATGTTTTCTACAAAAGAAAATATTTTCAAAGATATTACATGTCCATATATACACATAATAGGAAAGAACTCTAGGAAACTAAATAACCGATGGACTCTATCAACTCCCATAATTACTCCCATAATTTCTTCAACAATAATTACATATCTTTACAATTACAAATTAGTCAAATGACAGAAATCAACTGATTTCTCTCATTCAATATAATTTTGATGAGAGTTTTTAATTCTT
Organism: Omphalea diandra; assembly: GCA_949677035.1. NCBI lineage: Eukaryota > Viridiplantae > Streptophyta > Magnoliopsida > Malpighiales > Euphorbiaceae > Omphalea > Omphalea diandra. The sequence continues at coordinate 9,945 of CATIWR010510396.1, read as the reverse complement.
TTTTCATGAAAGTTTGGATTCTTTTATATGAAAGTTATTATTATCCCTTTATGGGATTGATTTATAATATTATTGAAGAGCTTGGTTAGTTCTTTATAATAATTCTATTGAACTTATTTGAATATAAAAATATCGAGTTGTAGCTTCATATAGTCATCGAGTGGAGCGTGTTTTTCGTTGTTATACAAGATTTAATGTTTTGTCAACATAGTTGTGTTTCTACAAAAGAAAATCTTCACTTTATTGATTATATTCAACATACTCGATGTCAATATATTGTGTTATGAATTACAAGCTTTAATTTTTGACATGTATTGGTATTCTTGTATTTGATATTTCATGAATGAGAATTATTTTCTTTTATCTCAAAAAAAATACATTTTTTTGTACTTAGGATATTTGAAATTATATTTTCTATTAACTAATATATAGGAGATTGCAAGGTCGGAATAAGTTGTATTGTTATGTAACATAATGTAGGTAGAAGTCAAAAGGAAGATTTTCATGATATCAACGCGAAACCTTTTGAAATCTTTCAGGGAGGACTCATTTTGAAGGAAACTTGGGGAAGATTTTATGTCCATTTTAAGGAGGACCGAGTTAGGAGGGGCCTAAGGAAGGCCATTTCTGACTCCATCAACCAAACATCACAATTATTTAGGAGTATTCAAGTCAATAAAGAAACTGGATTAGGTTACTTAACCCAATTGATCTCATGCAACTCTATATACATCACACATAAATAAGAAAGGGACTTGAAGGGAGAGAACAAGGCCTGTTCACTTTTTTTTGACTTTCTTGGGGATGTGCATCTTTTTATTAATATTTTCTTTTTGTTGAAACATTTAAATTCTCAACAACATAGGGGAAAAAGCGGAAATTTTTACCTGTCAAAGTCAAATTGAGGCACTGGGTTGAGACTTTTTGAGATCCTTTTTGCAAAATTCAAATGCTTACTGTCACCGACCCTTTGTTTGAAGGAAACACTTAACAAGGGCATGTAGTTCCTAGTCTAAGTCCTTGACCTTTTCTTTTTTCCTAATTTGTTGCCTTATAGTGCAATTAATTAGTGAAACACAAAATGGAAAAGCTTTAGGTTGTAGGATTTATGAAATGAATTGGTTGACTGGGTTATCCCCTATGAATTTGAAGGTTGAAGGGATACCTTCAACTATAACATTTGCTATGTAGTTATAATGCAATTATTGGAGGTAATGAATTTTCACCATATAATATAGGTTAAAAGCATGATTTCATATCTTATTTTTTGTCGAAATGTCTATCATACATCTAATATTTTTAGATATATATTCATACACTTAAATTTTTATATCAATTAAACGTATATTTGTTCAGTTAATAATACACATGAATATTATACAAATAAAAATAAAATATGAGCTATTTTAGAAAACCGACATATTATTTAAAAATTATTAATATTACTAAAACAATACTTTAACCCAATTCCAATTCTTTTCTCTCCTCTATTTCCTTTTCTTCTTCTTCACAGGAATATAGCAACAAAAAATATCAATATTTTTATGAGCAGCCAATAATCAAAATACTAATATTCTCTTATTAACTAAGTAGACCACAAGTTCCTATGTGAAATTTTTATAAACCTAAAATCAAAGCACTTAAAAATTGACTTGAGGAAAAAATAAAAGCAAATTCATTCAGAAATTAAACAAAACCGATTGATCAGGAGAACAACATAAGAAATGAGAGTACATTTTCACTCGGCTTGGATTGATTTGTGTTTCTGGCCATATTTTGGACCGGAAAACAAGAGCCCCAGACTGCTAATTGTACCTCCACAATTTTTCTTGATTGGTTATCGCATATTTTTTGTTTGAAGAATTTTGGTGGTTGATTAGCTTCATCACTGTGATGAAAGGCAAAGATTTGGAACAGCGAGAAACAATCATTTATAGTGACAGGTTACTCTTTGTCAGTTTTTTTTTTTTTTCCCTGACATGTTTCAACACTCAAGCTTTTGATGCCAAAATTTGAGTGCAAGTATTTGACTATACACACAAAAACATTAGATATATAATTAGATTTTTCGATAAAAATTCAAATAGAGTGAATTCACTTTTAATCATCTATCTGGTGGCGGTCTTCTCCTCTATTTTGCAGTAGTTTTCTCTAAGTCTGGTGCCATGGGAAGGGAACATTCTTCGTTTTGTTTGATTTTGGTTTTCAGCGTTGCTTTTGTTGCTGCTTGTTGGCAGGTTTACATCTCTGTATTTATGTAGTTTTTCGATTATTTGTTAATAAAAAATGATTGAAAGCTTATGATGCTAGCTCGCTGAGGATGTGTCATAATAGTTGAGCGAGGTGCATTTCTGGAGTTTTTATCATCAATCTTATTTAAAAAATAAGAAAATATATTGAATGACTAATATCTCTAAAAATAATAATGGAGCAAGAATTCTTTTTCCATAAGTTAATTTATTAATTTATTCTAAAATTCAATTTTCACAATTGATTTTATTCTATATACATTTAGATTATCTTCGAATTAATTTATACATACTATTTATAAATTAAATATGTATAAATAATAAATCACTACATAATAATAAATGTATATTTGTGTATCATATGCCTAAAATTCAAAATTCATTTTTAAATTAAATATTTCATAAAGATGTAAGGGTGAATGAAATATTGGATGTACGGACCAGAATAACATCAGAGTATATCGTTACTGGAAGGAATTGATAAGTTTTGTAGCCACTTTTTGTGCACTAAGAGGTAAAATCACACCCCACAAGTCTGAATAGTAAAATCAAGAGGGAAAAAAAAAAGGGCCAATTCCTTCAAGGACAAAGTAACTTCTTTACTATACTCAATATATATGGCTTCTTTATTATTTACAAATATATTAGCTTCCTTAACCACTATGTTGTTTGCATTTCCAAGTATTTGCAGATAAGATTAGAAGAATAATAGTAGTTTCTTTATTGAAAATTGAAATGGAAATATAATCTTGCTTCCTTTTTTAAAAAATAAAAAAATAAAAAGCAAAAATTCAGCTTAAATAAAAACTATTGGTCTTTAGCAACTTTTTTACATTACAAATTAATATGAAAATAACTCAATGGCTAATCTAGATAGTTAAAAGAATTTGTTACTTTTTAAAAAAAAAAAAATTCCAGCTTAATTTTTAGAGTTAGCACATTAGATCGATATATAAGTGTCTCTAAGACTGTCCTTGAAAGATTTAATCTTGATTGATACCTGAGTTGGTTTAAAGATATTTCTAACATAAATAAAAATGATTGTTATGAAAAAATGTCATAATTAAAATTTCATCTTTTATATAATGAGAAAAAAACTCAACTAGTTGTCAATCCGTTCTTTGCATGATTGTGATCTTAAATTCATATAGAATCTATATTATATTATTAATTGACTATGAAATAATATGTAATTGTTTTACTTAGAAATGCAATTTTTTAATATATAATTCATACTATATTAAAATTATTATTTTATTTTGAATTGATTTTTCATTATATTAAAATTTTAAAAATAATATGATATTTTTTAAAAAAAATTATTTAATATAATTTTTAAAATTAAAATTAGAATATACATATAATTGCTGACATTTTCATCAAGTAACAATGAGCTGCCATTTGCACATCTGTTGGGGATTGTGGGGCCTGGCATAGCTAAAGATGGGGCCAGTGCCATAGCTGGCCAATTGATTATTTAGTATAGAATTTATCATGGGTTGGATTGAATTGGAAGCAAAGGTGATAAGTTTCTGGTTCTAACATACCATTGATTTTTTACACAGGCTCATCTGCCTGCAATAATTGCATCCTTTCTTTGTGTTTTTTGGAAAATAATACCATGAATGATGTGGCACAATACAATTTGTTGGACCGCGGATGAACTAATGCAAGTTTTCTATAATTAATTCCAGTATCATACTGGCTTTTAGGTCCAACTAGAATTTAAAATTAATAAGTACATGCTACAATCACTTGCATATATATCAAGTTCAAATTTCTCGTTTCTTATTTTTTTAAAAAATAATTTAATGCCTCAATTTTTGAATATTTTAGAGAGAGCTCTGACATTATATTTCAATTTTGCAAGATTAAATTAAAAAATTTGAGAAATTGTTTCTCTCTCAAATTATGGAAGATAAATTTCCCAACATAAGAATTTTATTTTTTGAAGTGTTGAGTTTTTTAAACTTTATTTAATATATTTTTTTATTTATTTAAATTTATTTATTTATGAGAATTTGAATTGAAAACAATAAAAAAAAAAAAAAAAAACAGCTATATTCTTTTGCCACTTAAGCCAGCATCGATTATTTAGCAATTTGAATCATTCATAACTTTGTTCATAAATAATTCTAACATAACAAATTATGGGTATCTTGAAAAAATATTCAACAAGAAATCTAAATAAAGAAAAAAAATAATGGAATAAAGACAATAGGATAAGGCAAGAGATAATGAACAATGAATGCAAGAACCAAACATGCCTTGGGCCTCTCCTTCTGGTGCTTCTGCTTAGAATATTACTAGTTAAATTCAAAATCATGTGAGATTATAATTACATATACATGAAGCTAAATTTTCTTGGACTGCTCACGGCTCCAATCTTTAACATGCTTAGAACCATCTTTCGCTAGCCCACAGTATCACATACGCTTTAAGCATTTTGTGCATTGGAACATGCAGTACATTAATTATGTTTGTTAAGAATTTGACAACTTCTGAACTGAGCTAGTAATAAGTTTTAGTCATTAACAAGTAGTGGTCTAGTAGGAATTTTTTAGCCAATATTCTCCATGCCATTAATTTGTGGAGTAGAAGTCTTCACAAAGCAACTTAGATTTGAACAAATATTTAATGGGTGGGTATTCCCCAAGAAACTTTGACCAGATCAGAGATTATCATATGATATGGATGAAATAAAGCCCCACAACATATTTAATTCAAACGCCACCAAAATTGGTCTGAAAATTGAACCCTACTAAGGCAACAAAATGAAGAAAAATAGCAATTTTTTAAACAACACAATAATTCTACCCTATATGGAATTCTATTAGAGTAATAGTTGGGACATGCTACAAGATATTGTATATACACAACACAAACCATAATTATTTTAATATCTCTCTCTATCTCTACTCACCAACCATTAAAATAAAACTATAGGGTAACGTGATATATGATTGCGATGTCATTTTTATTTCTAATTGGTATATTTAAACCAAACCCACGTAGCATCTTTATATATTCATAAATTTATAACCATAAAATGATATGTGTAGTTTTCTATACAATTTTCTTATTTATTTTATAATTTTTATATTAATTTATTTTTATAATATTTAATTAATTAATCACTTTTTCGTTAAATACTTATATTTATTGATATTAACATCTAGTAACATACGAGAGCGAAAGAGAGAGGACTTTTATATGAAAATTTCATTATTTGTCTATTTAACTTCTTTAAAAAAATTCCTTTATTATATTAAAAAGTTTTGATTATTTATCTATATATAAGAAAATCAAAGTATTTATCAATTTGTAACCACAAAATGGTATATAGTACTTCCTCTAAAAAATTTTATTTATCTCTTTTATAAATTTTTTTTGTGTTAAATTATTTTATATTTTAATTGATTCATATTATTAATTAATTATTTCTTAATTAAATACTCATATTTATTAATATTAATTGCCTCTAAGTTTTAATTTTTCTATATATATATATATATATATATATATATATATATATATATATCAACTTTTAATAAAAAAAATTAATTATTTATCTATTCAAGTTTTAAAAGAAAAAAGAAAAATCATTCAATATATTGAAAAATTTTAGTCATTTAATTTTTACAATAATAATTCATATTTTCTTTTCTTTTATTGATAAAATAGACTCAAACATTATTTTCTACATGAATCAGGATCAAGAAAAGCGAGTGTTTCAATCATTGACTCAAATCCATTTCCTGAACCCTACTCATGGAAAATGAAAGGTACTTATTGCTGAACGGGCTAATATGATCATTCACAATAAAGTGATAGATAGAATACATAAGATCAACTTTTCTATAAAAATAATTTTATCATTACTTTTTAAAATAATTATACATCATCTAAATTTTATTATTAAAAATAAATTTATTTATAATATCATTAAATCTAAAAAAATTAAGTTTCAATAATATATTTAAATTTTCAAGACCAATTAACAAAAGTATATTAATTAATTTATATCTTAAAAATTAATAAAGAGATACAAAATCTCTTAAAATTAATAAGATGTATAAACTACATTTTAAAATTTTTAAATAAATAAATATAAAATATGGTAGAAATTATCCATCTCAACTCATAGCTACGTCCATAAACAAATCTAGTAAAGAGTCAACTTTTTTGTTATAATGAATTGGTTGTGGAGTGGTTAGATGTTCAATAAGGAGGGGATTTGGATCTACAAAAAACTGAAGAAAGAATCTCTATGAATTTTAAATTCAAACAAAAGAAAAAGTTCTTTTTGATTTGGGTTTTTTAAAATTACATGGAAACAGAGATTGTGGATCCAGCATGCATGAAAAGCTAAAGCATTTTTGGCCAAGAAACCCCTCCAGCCCCACACCCACCATGTCATGTGCTTGCATGTACATAAGAAATAATATCAAGCCTAACATTATCCTACATGAGTGAGGGGAAGCACATGGCTTCTACACATTAGTTTAATGAATATATGAGAGCATCAATCTTTGCCCACTTGATTTTTTTATTTGAGTTCCATTGCTATCTTTTAATTACTCATCATTTTTTATTTTATCATATATTGTTTGGGACAACCCTACATAATACTTCCCTCTCAAATGGTACATTTGAGTGGTAGTTGTTTGTTTTAAGACACATGTTGGTAAGTATCATAGTACCGCCATTGGCAATTTATGAGCAAGGGAATAGAACAGCCAACAAGTGATTTTTGTCGGAAAGTGGTTTAAAAAAATCATGGTAATTTGATATTTTTGAGGTTTAATTTTGAGTGGGATTTGTAAATTTATATTTTCTTCTATAAAGACGTAAAAATAATATATATATATATATATAAAGACGTAAAAATAATATATATAAATAAGTAATAATAAGACATTAATGATTAAAATATGTCATACGAAAAATCTACTCATATATAACAGCAGAAAAATTAAATTAGATTTGATTACGTAACAGACAGAATTAATTTGATTGAATTTGTGATAATTAAATTTAATTAGATATGTAACTGTTTAATTAATCTAGAATTAATGAGTTGTTAATTACTTTCGATTTGGACGCTTATATAAGAGTTTCGAATAATTTTCTCTTATTATTGTTTTTTTTATAATCTTTAGCCTTTTTCTCTTTAGTTTTAGATTGTTTGATTTGATAATGTTATACAATTTTGCCAAGTTCAATTCACTGAGAAGCAATTATTATAGTGTTCAATTTCAATTTTATTTTTTATTCTATCTCTATAAATAAACATGAAAATTTTTTCAAACACTTATGATAAGGAAGCAAATATATTTTAAAATATCATGTAATATATCATGTGACACACAAGTCTCGAATTTTTCATATATCTATCTTTAGAATATCCTTCCATTATTGGCTTATATTTCTATTTCTGTTCAACTTATCTTCTATTTTACAGTCTATTTGGATTTCAGTATACTGAGTACTTTAACAGTTTTATCATAAAGTGCCAAGCAATTTTAAATTTTAGTTCAATTAGAGTTGTGCTCATCTCTTTGTTCATCAAGATATAAATTTTGGGGCTAAACATACTTACTAAATGTTTAAAAAGATGGAGTGCGCATTTAAACTGCCCTAAATAAGAATCTAATCCCAATAAGAGATGCCCCAACCATAACAAACTTGGAAGGAGATAGGGCCAAGCATATACAAACACCTTCATATGCATATCCACAACCACAAGTCTGAATGAGGAGAAAGACAATTCTCTTTTTATATTGACAATTCTCTTTTTATATTTAGAAGACTCTGATCCTTTCTGCAATTGTTTTTTAAGGATAAATATTGAGCCAACCTCAGTTCAATTATTTAATTTCGTTGTCTATTTGTCATGATGTTTCCAACTCTGTACCTATCCAACTTCTTGATCCCATATTGGGCTTTCGTATTGTAACTGTTGTTTGTTATTGATGGATAATGCTTACGATACTACGAGAGGCAATCTTGGATAAGCCAAGGATCTCCCTATTGCATTGGTACACACAATGATAGAACCTCCAGACACAAACTCATGGAGCAAGATTCAAACTAGAGAAAGGAATCGCCTCTTTAAAATTGATCTTCCATTGATTGATATACATGGTATATTTACATGAAGCCTCAAACAATCTCAACCTCTGACAAGCTTTTGCCAGTCAGGGCCACATCTTCCAAGTACATAAAAATTAGTAAAATTTACACATTAGTATCACAAAATTTGCCGTCCATTCGGTTTTGAACAGCTTTGACAGCAGCAACTCTTGCAGCAGTGGCAGCTCTATTTGCAGCCTGAACTGAATTGTTCACCTGTTCATCCACCCGGGGAAGAAGTATGGCACTTTCAGCTGTCTTTCTAGCAGCCTACGGTTAAGAAGCAGAAAATAATTAGAAACTATACTACTGTGTCATGGAGTACGAATAACGGAAGTTGAGGGTGCAGATCAAATACCTGAACCGCTTTAAGGACTGCATCAGTTAGTGGGGGCAGAGGAGTCTTAAGGATACCACCATCCCATTCACCGCATTTTGCATCACTATTTCTGAATGTATACATGCCATAACCTTGCTTCCGGCCTTCATGCCATGACCCCTCATAACAGTGGCCATTGGCAAAGTGATAAACACCAAAGCCATGGATTTTGTCTCCAAAATATTCACCAGCATATCTATCTCCATTTCTGCAATTGCAATTGATTTTCTAGTTAGTATTATGCTTATATCAACTAGTATGCCAAAATGCTGCGGACTACAAATATGTAGAATATTCAAGAAACTACAACTTATGATTAGTAAATCAAATTGTACATATTTTCATCATAAATAGAGAACCAACTGATGGAACAATGATTGTTAAATTCCCTTCAGCAATTAACTCGTTGAAAAATTAGCAGTCCCAGAGATACTATCAAAAACAATCATAAATAGGACTTTCAATGCACTATCAAAGAACAAAATATAACATGAAATTGATCACATACACCATTGCCTACTGTTCTATCTATAACAGCATTGCAAAAAAGCCATGAGATTTCGAAACTAAAAAGTCAAAACATAACCAGAAAAGGAAAAATAAGGAACTCCATTTAACAACAATTCACCTGAAAAACAATAAAAAGTTGTCTTTCAATCACTACGATAACTCATATCCAAGAGATACAAGAAAATAATTCGCAACACCAAGATTCTTACAATTTTATTAATTATAGTCAGTCTAAACAGTCAGCCCACAAGAATCAACATGATACCGGGAAATCATAATGTAAAAAATATTATAAAAAATGAGTTTAAGTTAAAGGGAAAAGCCCGAAATAGTAAACCCAACGAGCAACCATTGACACAGTTCAGAAGTACAAGAAAAATTTAACCGTTTCATCACTCACGAGAAGCTCTAAAATGAATAATAAACTCAATCACCATAATCCAAAAGAAAATAATTAAAAAAATAACCCAAAATTAAGCCCAAACCTAAATCTCCAGTTCTCCACACTCACAAAAAAAAAAAAAAAAAATACAAGCAAATTACCTGAAATGGTAAACACCAAGGCCATGCTTAACACCACACTTAAATTCACCAATATAACAGCTGCCATCAGAACAAGTCTGCGCTCCAACACCATGGCTCTGCCCGTTACACCACTCGCCAGCATAAGAA
>CATIWR010510355.1:0-19208 GCA_949677035.1 Omphalea diandra | reverse complement strand
AACACAGGTCGTCGGCTGAATTCCAACTCTCTCTCCTTGCGTCATGTACATACATTTGATAGGAACTAGTTATGGTCACTGGTCCTAACATTAGTTAACACATGTGTACATTAAATACATATGGGATTATATATGTATGATCAATAAACCTTAATATGTATGCATTTTTGAATGTGAAATGACATGATTTGCAACTGAAGATAATAATTACAGTTGGTGGTATCAGAGGGTTTAAGCATATGCGGGGTAGATGTGCAAATCCCGGATGTTGAGTGCTCTGATAGGTACCAGTTGTAGCCACGTTGTGACGTTACAATTTGTGGTATCAAAACTGATTTACAAATGAGAACAATGGATGTCACAGTTATTGGTTTGACAAATGAATTTAGATGTTACAGTTTTGGTATCAAAGAGGGCTCAAGCATACGAGGGGCAGACGTGCAAATCCTAGTGTGTATGACATCGCGGGGCTAACAAGCAAATCCCGGATGTTGAGTGCTCTAATAGGTACCGATTGTAGCATTACAGATTGTAGTAGCAAAAAAAAAAATGCTAACATTCAGTGGTATCAATGGTTGTTACATTTATTAGTATCAGAGCAACATGATTTGTAAACACAAGTGGTCATTACATTTATTAGTAAACGCAATTGGTCATTACATTTATTGGTATTAGAGCAATATGAGTTCTGTAAAATGAAAATGGTCGTTACACAACATATTTTTAGTAGTATATTTCCTAAAGAAGTACCAAAATATTGAAGTTTAGTCCATAAAAAAGACAAAGCCTATAAAATGGCCTTATGATCTTAAACTAAATTGAGTTGGGTTGATGATCATAAACTAAATCCAACACAAAAAAGACAAAGCCCATAAAAATGGGCTTTATATAGTCTAGACTGATTGATCAAACCAAATCAATTTATTTTGATTTGATTTGGTACGATATTTAATACATTTCAGTACAATTTAGTTTGTATCTCTAATGCACAAAATTTTTTTGGGAAGGAAGTTTTGTCATTTTCGAAATGTTTTCTCTCCAGAAACTCACTAAAAGAGGCCTAAAACATTTCAAAACTGTTTCAGAAATTTTAAAAAAATTAGAGACATTTCAGTTGCTTGCTTATCAAAAACTAAAGAATCGCAAAGACCCCTGACACACATAATAGGCTCCCATCCTATCTTGTGACGTTCGAGTTAAAGCAAACATTGACACTGTCGAGGTCTGTGGCAATGATGGTGATAAGGTCTATGGCAATGACAGTGACAGTGCAACAACGATGCTTAGGTTTGTTTGGGTTTTATTGTGGATTTTTTTTATGGATTAATTTGAAATTCTTTTACTATTATGGTTTTGATGTAATTCATGGTTTTACTTGAGAGATTTATTTTTTGATTTCTTTATTGGTAGCTAATAGCGATAAACTAAGAGATATAGATTACATGATTAGTAGCCATAGTTTTACTTGGAAAATCCTTTTTTTTCTTTCATTAATTAAATTCAGTGAATAATTCAGGTCTAGTTATAAACTAAGAGATTTAGTTGATTTTGAGTTATTATAAGTAATTTAAGGGAATTAGAACCATAGAGGATAACCATGACAACATAAAAGACAATCGTAAGCTGAGAACTTTTATATTATTAACTTTCTATATTTCTTCAATACTAATACTAGTTCTAAATTGCAGCTTTTCAATAATTAAATACATCAGCCAAGGTTTTAATTCAATTTAATTGATAGAATTTATTAGTTTAAGTCCTTTTTGGGTAATAATATAATTATATAGTGTCAGTTAATTCAAATATTTTTATCTAAAATGATGAAATTTTCTATAGTATGAACTTTATTTATATACAAATCTTGACTTTTAAAAGGATGGACTAGGAAATTGAAGGATTCAAGAAAATATATAGAAGTTATCATAATCAAAATTCTTAACAAGTTATTATCTAAATTGAGGTATAATAAATTGCAGAAAATCACAGTATTCTGCAATTTAAACATATTGCAGTATATTGTAGTTTATTAAACTTTAGAAAATTGTAATATTCTTTAGTTATTAAACTGCAGTTTACTACAATTTAATCTTGTTACAAACTACAGTCTATTATAAGGCTTTTGACTATTTTTGTCCTAGTAGGGCAATTATTTATTGGTGACGTGTTGATGTTCAAATGCTCAAATAAACTTTTAAAAAACACTTCATTTCACTCATAGTTAAAAAATTTTATTTTAATACAAATTAATTATAGATTAGTTTTGAATTGTTATGTATAATTACTAAATCCATACTTCTAGGATTCTTTATAGTTATACATCTATGAATTAATTTGAAAGCATATAGTAAGGTAGATTCTTGTTATGAATTAATTTGAATAATTGCATTCAATAATCTCATTTTTTTTGTGAATTATTTATTTTATTCAAGCTATCTCATTTCACTACCATGGATGGTACTAGAAGCAGTAGCTCTAGTCATAATGCCACTACTATGGCATCAAAATATAGAGATGATAATTGTCCTTTATGGCAATATGGCATTAAAATTTAGAGAACAGGGGAAGGAGGAGGTACTGTGAAATGGGTATGTAATTTTTGTCATCAAGAAAAGTAAAGGACTTACACCACAATGAGAGCTCATTTGTTAAAAATTAATGAGAAAGGAATTGGTGTACATAAAAAGGTGGGAGTTGAAAACATATCTGAAATGAGAAAACTCAAGGATGTGGTTATAACTAGAATATCTAATACATAAACTAGGTGAGTTTCTTTGCCTATTAGTACCAACAGCACTACTCAGAGTCCTTTGTATATAAATGAACCAAATGCTTCAGATACTTTACAAAGGAGAAAAGTTGATGATTCTCCTCTTGCTAAAGCTTTTGACATGCAAACTATAAATTAACTAGATAAAGCGATTGTTATAATGTTTTTTATTGGAGGTTTGCCTTTTTATTTAACAAGAAATCCATATTAGATTAGTTCTTATTCATTTTCTACTAATCATCCTTTGGTGGCTATATACCTTCTGATTATAATAAATTAAGAACCACATTACTTCAACAGGAGAAGGCATATGTACAGAGACTTTTGGATCCTATAAAAAGCACTTGATGGAAAAAAGGTGTTAGCATTGTGAGTGATGGAAAGGGTGACCCATAAAGAAAGCCTTAGATTAATATAATGGTTGTTTGTGAATCTAGTCCTATGTTTATTAAAGTTGTGGATTATTCAGGTAAGGTAAAGGATAAGCATTTTATTAATAATTTGTTGACAGATGTTATTAATGAGGTTGGTCATCAAAAAGTGGTCCAAATCATTACTAACAATGCTAGGAATTATAAGACTACTAGAAAAATAATTGAAGGCTTGTTTCCACATATTTATTGGACTCCATGTGTTGTTCATACTTTTAATCTTGCTTTGAAAAGCATTTGAGCAACTAAAAATGTTGAAACTAATCAAGAAACATATGATGAGTGTCATTAGATCACCAAAGTACATAGAAATGCTCTAATCATCAAGAACTTCATAATGAACCATTCAATGAGGTTTGCTATGTTTAACAGATTTAGCTCATTGAAATTGTTTTATGTTACTGATACTCATTTTGATTCTATTATTGTTATTCTTAAGAGATTTAAGCTTATTAGATGCGCTTTAGAAGCAATGATCAATATTGAGAAGATCAAATAAAAGCTAAATTTGCTTGTGAAAAGGTGTTGGATGAAAATTGGTGGGAGAAAGTAGCTTACATTATTGATTTCACTGCTCTATTTATGACATTATTAGAGTTTGTGATACAAACAAACCATGCCTTCATTTGATTTATGGGATGTGGGATTCCATGACTAAGAAAGTGAAGATTTCTATATACGAGCATGAAAAAAAAAGAAATTGGATGATTTTTCTTATTTCTTTAATGTGGTTTATCGCATTCTTATTAATCATTGGGCAGAGAATAATACTCTACTTCATTGTCTAGCTCATTCATTAAATCCAAGGTAAATTTCTATTTCAATTTTTTACTTCTTTCTTGGTAAGTCATTTTTTTTAAATTGTTTTGAGTTTGTATTTTTTAAAGATTTTACAGTGATAAATGGCTTCAAGAAAGAGAAGGTAAAATGCCTCCGCATATGGATAGGGAAGTATCTGTAGAAAGAAATAAATGTTTTAGAGGATTTTTTTCTGCTAATGAGCATATTAAAACTTATGATGAGTATATTAATTTTTCTCTGAAAAGTGGGTCATTTGGTGATTCAGATTCTATTGGTAGTAGGTATAACACTGACACTAGGAAATGGTGGGCATGTTATGGTTAAAGTGCACCTTTGCTCCAAACATTAGCTTTTAGAGTGCTTGGACAATCTACTTCTTCTTCTTGTTGCGAAAGAAATTGGAGTACTTATTCCTTTATTCAGTCATTTAAAAAGAATAACTTAACTCCAAAACGGGTTGAGAACTTAGTTTTTGTCCACAACAATCTTCGTCTGTTGTCAAGGAGCACCTCCCAATATTATAATGAAAATACCAAAATGTGAGATGTTGGTGGTGATGACTTTGCAAGCACATAAGACATTGGTGTTCATGAGTTTGTCAATCTATCTTTAGATGAACCAGAATTGGAGTTTGTATTCTTCAATGAAGATGCAAAAGAAAGTATGGAAAAGGAGAATGATGAATTTTAAGAAATTTCATACATTTTTTACTTTATATTTTCTATTTTACTTTAAAATCCTAGCATATACATTAAATAATCTTCTTAAACACATTAAAATATATATAATCATTATTAAATCATTAAAATTTATAATCATATATATAAAAATAGGAGAAAATATACTTAAAATAACTCTGGTTATTGAAATTTTCCAAAACTGGATACCAGACCTTACACCTAGTTCTAAAAAGAGCTGACGTTACTAAAGGTGAAGCATACATTAGCAACCTCCTGGGAAGGTCCTTTTAAAGTTGTTAAAGTAGTGAGGCCTTCAACTTATAAGTTATAGAGTATGGATGGCAAGCCAATCTCTTGGACATGGAACATCGATATTCCCAAGAAGCACTTTGTCTAACTGTCTTAGTTGTTTTTTAATGTAATTAGGCTCGAGCAGACCTTAACCTTGTACTTTCTCATTCAATAAATATAAAAGGGGTCTTCACCCTAATTTCTCTTTTCTCTAAGTCATTATTTAACCAAGTATACAAATTCTGAAAACATGTACCAAGCTTATTAGTCTTACACATCGTGAAATGGTCTTCACCTTCTCTTTGAATTATCATATAAAGCATGTACTGAGCTTATAAGCCTTGCACATCATGAAAGGCTAATTAAGCCTATGCCTAGGGAATGTTGTAACTGATCTAAATCAATCATACTTAACATTTTTCAAGTACAGCCAGCTCGACCCTTCCAGTTTGACATTTTACTTATTTATCTCAATATTTTTGGTCTCCTAAACTCAATTTTCTAATATTCATCTTATTATTTTATAATTATCCTAAGTTTAAAAGCTCAGTTAGAATTATTCCAGTCTAGAGTTATCGCAAGTTTATCTTTCAAAGTGCTAAGGAGGAGTGTTTGGTTGGTTTACGGTTATATCAGCCAAGGCTATTATGGTGTAGGAAAAAAAAGTAAGGAAAAAGTATATGCATAAAAGAAAAAGTAAAATTCATTACTTAGAAAATATTTTTGTAAAAATGGAACTAAATAGGGATTATAGTCAAACTTATGCATGTTTTCCTACCTTGTCCACTTCTTTTTCTTCTTCTTCTGTTTATCCTTGCTCAGGAGCCCCACATAGTCAAAATATAGCTTATGGTGAGCCTTGGCTGACTCGTACCTTATTGTGACTTTATAACTAAAACATATCTTGGCCATCTCTTTATTTGGCAGGGCCTAACCTTCAACCTTTTTCTGCTACCACAACTTCACTTTCTACTCCAATTCAAAATTTTTTTTAGACATCCCCTCCAACTTGGAGACTTTCTTCAACAACTCTGCCTCACAACTAGATAGCTTTAGCATTTTTTGCCTCTGCAATCTTCAAAGCCTTTTGAGTGAGTTTAAAAGTTTTACTCCTTTATTTATGGAAGGGCGTCTCGATGATCCTTCATCAGCATGGTTGTACCTTGATGAGTTAGCCCTCTAGCTTAGATATATTTCTTATTTTTTTTAAGCCTTCAAGCACTGGGTTTAAAACTGCCTCTGCTGCTACTGCCTGTAAAAGAGATAAAAACAAGTTAGTTTTTTTTAATTCAACCTACTTTTTTTTTTTCAAGTTAGTGAAATTACCTTAAGGATTTTGTATCTTAGCTCGATCTATGAGCTACCTAATGGTAACATGCTCAAACCTTTCTTCATCCTTAGAAAGGACATAAATTCTTTCTAAAGTCTTGCTAACTATAAGATGGCTCAGTAAGCATTCTTCACTCTTGGTCTTCAAGAAATCTCAAGGGTTAAGGCACTAAATTGAGTTCCCAGGGAGCATAAAAGGCTCCTTGTCCGAATTAATCCCTACTATCTC
This sequence comes from Omphalea diandra, assembly GCA_949677035.1. Classification (NCBI taxonomy): domain Eukaryota; kingdom Viridiplantae; phylum Streptophyta; class Magnoliopsida; order Malpighiales; family Euphorbiaceae; genus Omphalea; species Omphalea diandra. The sequence goes on along the minus strand of CATIWR010510355.1, from coordinate 12,680 downwards.
CACTCGAGCCTTCTTCAAAGGCAGACCTCGATTATTACTGACATGTCCGCATGGTCAAGGGGGACAAACGCCTCTTAAACTTAAGGCTCAATTATTTTTGCCTCCTTTTACCCTTGTTTACGATTGGTAGCTTTCTTTACCCAAACCCTACGTTGGGCACTCCCTTATACAACCTTAGTTGCTTTTGTGTTGTCATTTCCTCCTTGATGGCTTTGAAGTCCATCTATATAAAATAAATAAGCATTAATATAATTTAGTATACAAAGTTAATACTTAGGCTAAAAATATAGATACCAAAAGGAGCTTGGTTAGGAAGGTGTTTCTCTATTAGCTTGGTCAAATTTATGGGAACCTCCACTGAAGCATAGAGTTGACTAGTTAGCTCCTTCTGTTTCTTAGTGGGAATGACCGTGACATCCCAATCGTCCCTACTATCTCATCTCATGGGGAATCCCACCTCATCCTTGTAAGAAATGATAAAAAAAACTTATGTTTTTAGCTTTTTATTGAAGATGGATAGTGATTGAACATGCCAATACTAGACTTACTAATCACAGCCAATGGTCTTTCCTAAGCTCGATGCATATTGGTGTATATTTACCTCAACACTCCTATTGATATTTGAATTCCTCTCTCTCGAGCAAACAGATAGAAGCCTATCAATATCCAAATCTCATTCAGTGCAATCTATAATATTATTAGTTGGTACACCTCCAACACCTCTCAAATGAATTTCATTACTAGCAATCTGAACTCAGCTTTAGTATTTCCTCATATAGCATGAATTAGTTAGGTTGGAAAAGAGAAAAAATCCCTTAGCTTAGTGCCCAACATGTCCAATTTATACTCTAGCTCGTACTTTAATAGAATGGTGTATTTTAAGCAAATTTTTATCAACTTTTGTTCGAATACCCCACTTTTCACTTCGACAACTTTAGGGGTTTTTTTCTTCAAATTTTTAAGGGCCTAAGTTTGGGTTTTTATGTTCATTAACTTGGCATTGGTGGCCTAGCCCTAACTTCATGGCATTCTCTCCCCTTAACTTGTTTGCCCCTCCTTTGGGCAGGTACCCTCATTCTCTTCTTTCTTAACTCATTTACCTTATTTGCCTCTGTATCCTCCTCTTCCACCACCTTCACTTCCTTTTCTACCCAAACTTCTGTATTTTTTGCAAAATCCTTATTTAACCCCATAAACCCTAAGGGATTTTATGGGTCATCTACCCCATTTTGTAGGCCTAGGGAGGCAAGCAAAATAAGAAAGCTAGTTGAACAAGCACTCCATCTAATTATTGAACCTTAAGGTTTCAAGTGTTATTTTGTTGATCATAAACATATCAAAGAGCTAACCTTCATCCAAGTTATTTATGTTAGATCTTGTAAGAACAACATCTTTTTGAACTATGATGATTGGAGATAAAATCATGATTGAAAACTCTAAGAGTTAGATAGTGAAGATCAAAGCAAACTTAGCTTAACAAACTAATAGGTGTTGCCTACTTCCAACAGGTATGTGGACCTCGCAAAAGGCATTGAAATATCATAATTGGCATTAGAGAAACATTATAGCTTGAGTAAAGCTCTCTAGACTTCTCAACAAGTGTTGGACCACTACTAAGACATTACTATACATATTAGACATCATAATAGGAATTGTGATTTTGTAATGGGCGTTGTTCTTGACTCATAATAGATTTACTTTTACAACACGTATTGGATAAAGTGCCTTAGATTGAGCAAAATAATTTAAAACTCAAAATGTTTATTGGCCCTTCATAATAGGTATCGAAAAAGCTCTCTAGATTATGCCAAAAACTCTAGATCTCCCAATGAGACACACTCAATATCTCAACAAGCATTGAACATATCCAATAGGCATTAGAAGTGCACCAACAGGCATTGGAAAAGTGCTATAGTTTGAGCTATAAGCTCTAGAACCCTCAACGAGAGACACCAATATCTCAACAAATGTTGAAGGTGCTACCAATAGGCAATGTAAACCCTCAACTAGCTGTTGAAGCATTTTTAGAGACAATGTAAAATAGAGCATCAAATTTATATTTTCTATAAATCAATAACAGACATTGATCCTCCTTCAATAGGCATTGAGGTTTAAAATAATGGCCATTATTTTTATCCAACAATCATTAAAGAAAAAGTGAAATAAATAAATATAAATGTCAAAGGAGGAGCCTTGAGCCAATTACTCTCTAACAGCTAGTCCCAACGGGCATTTCGATAGGGTTAACAACCATTGAAAGTGTATTTTGTTTGACAACCACTCCTTTACTTGAAATCAATGTTGGTTGATGCCTTAGCAATGGACATGGTGATTACTCAATTGGCATTGATAACATACAATTGTAATTTAAAGTGTCAGCTTTGTTTCTAACGACTAGTTCTTTGTTCAAGACTATAAAAGGACCCGCTCTCAATAAAAATAAGTAGTAAACTATTCCATTAAGTGAGTATTCTATTATGAAAGTTATTCTCAAACAAAACGGTCAACAAAGAATAATCTAGTAATCTAGAGAAGTTCATTATCCAAATCTTGAAAGAGTTATCTTCAAAACAAACTTTGAAGAATAAGCTTTTCAAAAATTCTCTTCACATTCTTAACCTCATCAAGCATTCTTTATGAGAGTATTTAAAATGTCTTTATTGCTTGAGTGAGAAAGTTTTTCCTCCTTCTTAAATTGATAGATTTAGTTTAAGAAAACCTTAGGTTGGGAAACCTTAAAAACTATATCTTGTGAAAGGCTTAAAGTAGTATCTGAAAACTACTTTGGGTAAAGGTTTAATAGTATTTATGAACTACTTGTAAGAGGTTGATAGAGCCTGAGAATCTATCACTTATAAAGGCTTTGTAGTGCCTGAAAACTTACATTTGTAAAGGTTATTGATATCATCTTAAGCTATCAAAATAGTGAAGGCTCTAGTGGAAATACTAAAGGAGAGGACGTAGGCCAATTGTTTTGAAGCTCTATAAATCTTGTATCTTGATTATTTATCTATTTATGCATTTAGTTTTAATTTGTATTACTTATCATTGCCCTATTCAACCCCCCCTTCTAGGGTACTAAAGGATAACAATTGGTATCATAGTTGGTCTACTGATCAAAGCTTAAGTGTTCAGAGTAAAGATTATGACGAGTTATAAAGAATCACAATCCATCTATAAGCCTTGATTCTTTAAGGAAGATGACTATGGCTATTAGATGAACTATATGGAGATCTCATTTGATAATGAAACCATTAACTTATGGGACATTATTGAGGAAGGAAGAGAGGTTCCAACAAAACAAATGAGAGATGTTCTTGTGCCAAAGCTGAAAAGTGAGTGGACTACTGAAAAAAAGAAGGAAAACCTAAAGAATAGAAAAGCAACACGTGTTCTTTTTTGTGCAATCCACAAGTCTCAGTATGCTAAGTTACAAATGTGTGCATCAGTCAAAAAGACACATTGCAAACTCAGTATGAAAGAACCAGTGAAGTAAAAAAGAAAAAGATAAAAATGTATACATACATGTATGAAACATTATGAAACATTTGTATGCCAACCTGGTGAAACTATTATAGAGATGCACAATAGATTCATAAACATTGTGGGCACTCTCAAGACATTGGGAAATTCATATACAAATGAGGACATCATAGCAAAAATTTTTAAAAGACTTTCCAAAAATAAGTAGGAAACTCATAAGTAACATCCTTATCCACATTCATTGGCATTATCACATGAACATATTCATTACATAAATGATATGAAATCCCATATGAACAGATACATTGGATAAATAATCATTTAAACACTTGAATTGGATAAGCACGACGATGACACATGAACCATTGCATTTGGGACACTTGAACATATATAAAGTGTTTGTATAGTTGCATGAAAAATTATTTTATGTTGTGTGCTTGTTATAGTATCATAAATAATGGCGTTATAGAGCTTATTTTAAAGTATAAAGAGCATATAGGAATTAGGAGATGGATGGAGGTGCTTAAGGAGTGAAGAAGAGGGACTAAAAGAGGAAAGTGAACTTCCAACCAATAGGAATGCAATACCATGATTTTGTCTTATTGCAATAGGCTTACATGTGGAATTTTTGACCTTTTATAATTAGAATTAAGGGGTTAGATGTGAGATACAGCAGAAGAAAGAGAGAGCTAAGGAAGAAAGAAAGAAAGGAAGAAGAAGAAGAAGAAGGAGAGGAAGAAGTGTGAGCTGCCCAAGAAAGAGTCCTAAGGTTTTCTAATTCTAAGACAACAAGTAAGTTAATTTATCTTCTTCTCAAATAAAATTAACCCCTTATGATGTGTTAATCATGCATGGTTAGTGAGAATTATGGAGTATTTGAGGTAGAACTATTGGATGGAAGTTGAAATTCAAAAGAACAAGAGCTGATTGTGATGGCTTTTACTATTAAAGCAAGATTTTTTACCCACGATTTCATAACCCTAGAAGAGGAATTAGGGAAAGTGCAAAATATGATAGTTATAGCTTTATATCCCATATAAATGCATATGAAATAGTTTTGCTTGATTTTGTATGTGTGAGGAGTTATGGCTCCTTCACTAGGGTTAGTTCACAATCAATAGAAATCACCTCAGTCTTTCTATTTTCTTATATTTTGATGGCCTTATGTTCTGATTTTTATAAAGTTCAAAACATCAAATTTTTAGTTTTATATCCCCTATAAACACTTGTAAATTAGTTTTGATTGATTTGTTATGTGGAAAGAGATATGGCTCATTGATTGAGACTGACCCTGTACCCGGATGAAATCCCACCTTTCTTTTAAATTTGTTTTCCAAGAATTTGATGGCCATAGATTCAAAATTTGATGATGGCCTAAACTTGAAAGTTGTATATTTATGTTTGATCTACATACTTGTGAAATATTTTTGCCAATTCCAGTATGGTTGTTGAGATATTGCCCTTCATCATGACTATTTGTCAACATATTACAAACCAGCTCACCTTGAGATTGGTCATTTGTTTTGGTGACCTCGTAGACTGAATTAAAGAATAAGTAAAACATGAAAAATGTTCCTTTATATGCTTTATAACTGATGGTAGACTATTACTGCAATTAGATTTGTACAATTTGAGATACACCCAAGAATATAAGACCTACTCAGACTAAGATGACATTGTAAAAGGACAAAATTTAAAAATTCACCACATTTTTTGTGTGTCTAATATTGGCCTGAAATTTGAATATGTTGTATCATTATGTGTTTAATTTGTTTTAAAAAATGGATCAAGTGATTTGGATAAGTATATTTATAGTTATTTATGTTAAAGTGTAGCAAGCTCGGGCTGCCATATAAGGAAAATATGCATAAACACTAGACCCACTTGCATGAATCATGCCATAGTTACATACCAAGAATTCATAGTCATTTTGACATACTTATAACCATGTATGTATCAAATGTTAGGATCTTAAAACTTTAAGGAAGCCCTAGAGAGAGAACCAAATCTACCATAAAGGTTGGTCACATCAAAAGGTGAGTAAAAACGATAATTAGATTCAATGTGTGTGTGTGTGTGATAATTTTGTGATATGATTATGTTCTATTACATGTATATATGATTGAATTGTTACATTTTACATGTGAATATAAGTCAAGTGAGAATCATATGCTCTTAATGATTACTTGGCATACCATTTGTGAATGAGCACTTGCACTTGGAACTAAAAGGATGTTGTGATCGGCTTGTCAAACACTAGCAAATCACATGGAAGATGGACCAATAGGTCCCATTAGCACATGTTATTGAACAAATGATTCACTTGTTATATGTTGGCCAACAAAATCAAATGTTACTTGAATCACATGAATTCCCGATAGCAGTGTTTGCCTTGCAAGGTCACGACATAAAAATAAATATATTGCACTTGCACTTACATAGTCAATTGTTATACTTGTAATGTATCATGATGATATTTTCATGTTAGTTATGGTCACTAGTCTTGACATTACCAAATCGTAAATTTTTTTTCAGATACTTAAGCATAAGATTAGACATTTTGGTGCTTAGGGTTTTACATCGAGACACATGGACTATAAGTCGTCGGCTGAATTCCAACTCTCTATCTCTTTGTGTCATTTACATACATTTAGATAGGAACTAGTTATGGTCACTAGTCTTGACATTAGTTAACATATATGTACATTAAATACATGTTTGATTATGCATGTGTGATGAATAAAACCTTTATGCATATGTATTTTGGACATGAATGCTATGAGTTTTGTAATGAAAATGGTCGTTACATCAGAAGACAGCTATAGAAGTAGCCAACAAGCTAGAATTCCTATCACTTGATGAGCTTAAGGGAAAGTTATTAGCTCATGAGATCTTTTTTGAGAAGTCTGCTAAAAACACAGGGATGAGAAAGAAAGACTTGGCATTGAAAACCAAAGAGGTATGTTTAGAATCTCCATCTACTTCTTATTTACAAACATCTTCCTCTTCTAGTGATGATGAAAATAGTAGTGAAGATGAGCATATTGCCTTCATCAACGATCAAGTAAAGAAATTCCTTTAAAAAAAAAGGTAGAAACGCAATGAACTATAAGAAAAAAGGGACTAAAGTTAACCCCCCTACTATGGATGCAATGAGAAAGCGCATAAAAAACCAGATTGTCCTAAAATCAAGAAAAACAAGTTCCCTTCTAGAAAACACACCTCCAAGAAAGGAAAGAAAATGTATAAAGCCATTTGGGATGACACTAATGATTCTAAACTTGATGAAAATGAGACAAGAAGGGAACTTGTTAACCTTTATCTTACGGCAACTGAGAAATAATTAAATGAATCCTTAAATGAACACATATCCAGTAGTGATAATGACAGTGATAATGATAAAAAGGTAAACACTTTTGACTCTTACTCTGGAGATAAGTTGTACTGTATAATTACTAAACTCACTATTAGCATTGAGACTCTCAAGTCCAACACCTCTTATCTTTAAGAAAGGACAAATCCTTAAAAGAATATGCTAAAGGTCAACAAACTCTAGCTAAAGAGGTAGAGCCTCTCATAGTTGAGAACCTTAAGCTAAAGGAAAGTCTCAGCAAGTTCATTAAAGGAAAGGAGAAGTTAAACTCTTTCCTTGAGGCTCAAAGGAGTCCATCCATTAAGTATGGATTAGGTTATAATGTCATTACTTCAACTACTCCCTCTACCTCTCAAATAGTTTTTATTAAGGTTCAAAAGAATGTTTCTAACTCTGTTATGAGACAACAAGTTTCTAAGAAGGGAAATGCCATAGATAATGGCTCATTAGGAAAGTCTCAACACAATCACATATAATTGAAAAATGCTCCGCTTAAAGTAAATTATGCTTACATGTATTACTTTTAAAAGCTTAAGAGGCAAAGTATGCAAAGATATAAAAATTAGCATAATTATGGATATAGACACACATAACATATGAGAGTTCCCCACTTGAGAAATACTCCTAAACACATTATTCAAAAGAGCTACAAGTCTAAGAGACACTAAATACATGTACCACCTAGAAGTAGGATATTAGCTCACTTTAATAGTGATTGTGTCTATTGTAATATATATGGCCACATTACCTATCATTGCCAATCTAGAAGACATGATAAGCAGTTGGTAAGAGCTAACCCTAGGACCTAAAACGTTTGGCTACTTAAGACATAATCTTTTTTGCTTTGTAGAAGTGTTTAAAGTCCCAAGTTAGAGAGTAAGAGTGGTATCTTAACAATGGATGTTCAAAGCATATGACAGGAGAAAGAAAGTTCTTCATAAAATTAAAAAAGATTGAAGGCTTTGGAAATGTGTCTTTTGGAGATAATAGCAAAAACAAAATCATTGGCATAGGTAAAGTTGTAAGGATAAGACCCTTCTATTCTTGATAAAGTGTTGCTTAGTGATGGACTCAAACACAATTTGCTAAGTGTAAGTCAACTTTGTGACAAAGGCCTTAAAGTCATGTTTGAACCACATGCATGTTATGTATTAAGAATGAGTGACAACACAAATTTTACTTATTGGTAGAAGATTTTATAATATTTATGTAATTGATTTAAACTCTCTTACTAACCATAATGCAAAGTGATTAGTTTCAGTAGTTGATAAAGGTAAAACCTAGCATAAAAGGCTAGGACATGTTAGCACGAAACTCCTCAATAAGCTAAAGAGAAGAGACTTGGTTGAAAGTCTACTTGAAATCAAGTTCACAAAAAAGGGGTTTGTGAAGCATGTTAAAGAGGTATATAGATTAAATCCTCATTCAAAGCCAAGAACAAGATAAGTTCTTCTAGACCATTGTAATTGCATCACATAGATCACTTTGGCCCCATTATCGTAGCTAGTTTAGAAGACATGCATTAGGCATTTGCCATTATAGATGATTTTTCTAGATATATTTGGGTGTTGTTCCTATCACATAAGGATTCTTATTTTGATGCATTTAGAACCTTTGCCAGGAGAATTCAAAAACCAAAAGGATTTGAAAATCTCTTCTATTAAAAGTAAACATTGAGAATGTTAAGTTTCATAACTTTTGTGATGAGTATGGTATCTCACATAACTTCTCAACTCCTATAACACCTCAACAAAATAGGGTAGTGGAAAGGAAAAATATAACTCTTTAAGAAATTGCTAGAACCATATTCAATGAGTACAATCTTTCTAAGTATTTTTAGGCTGAAGTTGTAAACACTCCTTGCTATATCTTGAATAGAGTCTTAGTGAGACCCCCTATCAAAGAAAACCTCCTATGAGTTTTGGAACAATAGAAAGCCTAAGATCACATATTTTAGAATTTTTGGTTGCAAGTGTTTTCATTCTAAACACTAAAGACAACCTTAGTAAGTTTAGCTCTAAATCTAATAAAAGAATTTTTATTGGATACTCTACTACTTGCAAAAGGTATAGAGTCTTTCACAAGAGAACACTTATTATAAAGGAGTTTATGCATGTTGTATTTGATGAATCCAACTCTACTTCTTCAAGAAAAGAAAAAGATATTAATGATCTTATAGGTCATTTGAGTTAGCCAAACATTAGAGAAGAAGAAAAGAATATGGATAAGTTATAAGACATGAGAAATGAAAGAAATAAAGATCCATCTCTTTCAACTCCTAGTGAAGAGCAAACTTAACTAGAAAAGGATTGTATTTTTAAGAAAGATCACCCAAGAGATCTTATCATTGATGATCTAGCAAGTTGGGTAATAACTTGATTATTTTTAGAAATACATGTACTAAATATTGTTTGTGTATCCCTTCTTAAGCCTAAGACCATATATGAGGCCATTAGAGATGAACATTTGGTTCTTGCTATGCAAGAAGAACTCAATCAATTTAAAAGAAAGAAAGTGTGGACCTCAGATCCTAGGCCTCACAACCATTCTGTTATTGAAGCTAAATGGGTCTATAGAAACAAACTTGATAAACATGGAGTTATTATTAGAAATAAGGCTCAATTAGTAGCTAAAGGCCATAACCAAAAAGAAGGGATTGATTTTGATGAGACTTTACACCTATAGCTAGACTTGAATCCATTAGAATTCTTCTTGCATTTGTAACTCACATGAATTTTAAGTTATATCAAATGGATGTCAAAAGTGTTTTTCTCAATGGGTACATTAAAAAGAAAGTTTATGTTGAACAACCTCCCAGTTTTGAAAGCCATTGCTTTCATAATCATGTGTTCAAGCTAATCAAAGCCTTATATGGCTTGAAGCAAGCTCCAAGAGCTTGGCATGAGAGATTGAGCAACTTTCTTATAAAAAAAGGTTTCTCCATAGGTTTGGTAGATACAACTCTTTTTTTCTAAGAAAAAGAAAAGGAACATATTTTTAGTGCAAATATATATAGATGATATCATATTTGATGCTACTTAAATTTGCTTATGTGAAGATTTCTCTAAAGTAATGAAGAGTGAGTTTGAATGAGCATGATGAGAGAACTCAAATTCTTCATTAGATTACAAATCAAACAAGGAAAAGAAGGAATTTTCATCAACCAAGCCAAATATATAAAGGAACTAATCAAATATTTGGCATGGACAATAACAAACCTTGTAAAGCTCCTATGAGCACCAACATCAAGCTAGACATAGATCAACATGATAAAAATATGGGCTAAAAGCTATATAGAGGTATGATTGGTAGTCTACTCTATCTTATAACCTTTAGACTTGATATTATATTCAGTGTTTGCTTATGTGCTGCATATCAATCTAATCCTAAAGAGTCTTACTTACATGTTGTGAAACACATACTTAAGAATCTTATTGATACTCCTAACTTAAGACATTGGTATCTTAAGAACTCCTCATTTGAACTAAATGCATTTTTTTATGCTAATTTTACTAGGTGTACCTTAGACAAAAAGAGCACTTCAGGCATATGTCAATTACTTGGTCAATGCTTAGTGTCTTAAAGTAGCAAAAATGAAACTCGGTTGCTTTCTCAACTATTGAAGCTGAGTATGTAGCAGTTGCCTATGTTTTGCCCAAATCCTATGGATGACACAATAACTTCTCGATTACAAAGTTATTGTAAATCAAGTTGCTATTAAGTGTGATAATAGTAGTGCCATAAACTTGTTTAAAAATCACATTCAGCATTATAGAAGTAAGCATATTGACATAAGACATCATTTTCTTAGGGATCCTGCTAATATTAGCAATATTATGCTAGAATTTATTGACATTAACCATCAATTGGCAGATATTTTCACTAAACCTCTTTGTGATGAAAGCATACAAATCATTAAAAGATAACTTGGTATGACTGATGGAAACACCTTGGAATAAATTCAAATAAGTTCATCTTTTTGCCAGTCCATTTATAATCGTTATTGCATGTGATGAGATTTGATCACTATTGAAATCTTTAGATTCGATAACTAAAGATTTTAATTGTGCATGCTATTGACTAAAGTATCCAAATGTTAGTTGAATTCATGATCATTTCATTGAATTTGATCAATAACATTCATCAGCTAAGCTTTCAAAATTGTTGTCATTGAAAATTTTGTTTTAAACTAAGCTTTTGATTGAGAAACATAGCCAATAGTCATTGCATATCTCACAATGACTGTTGTGTTACATGTAAGTTTTTCAATTTGATTCTATTGGTCTCTATAATCATTGCGTATCCCAACAATCATTTTTTTTTCAAAAAAAGACATCGTTGAACTTCTATTTAAACCTCTTATAACTTAAAATTAGTTTTACTTTTTGCTTAATTTTTAATAAAATAATTTTCATCATATTAAAAAAATGTTGAGTCAAATCAAAAGGTTTGAATTAACAAGGAAAGGAATCATAGGAGCTAGGACCACAGAGTTCCCTAGTTAAGGCATGTAGAGAACTTGTACTATCAATTAGTCTACATATCAAGTCTTGTGTGGATTGGTTAGAATAAAAAAGTTGGAATCCCACGAAGGAATTGACTGTATGAAATCCCCTTCTCAGGTGGCTTTTGATGTTGTATTTAGGTGACACTAGTGGGTAGCGATAACTCAGACTATGTAGTCATCTATCAAGTCTTGCATTATTCCCTTATACATAAATAAAAAGACTATCACAAAAGAGATGGTTAGTAAAGTCTTGTCATGAGACTAGTCCTCTTGATTTGACTAAGGAGCCTGATTGGCTTAAAGCTTCACTAACTAGGACAAAATGCAAAAGGAGAACTAGTCTAAAATAAAAGCATTGATTATGAGGAAGAATCTTCTTTATAACTCTTAACTGCTTATAATGTCTTCTTTCTGGAGTTCTTGCATTCTAATATCGTATAAAACTTGACTTTTTAACCAACCATTAGAATGATCTAAATGATTCATCTTTTTTTCTTTACGAGATTAGGACTGGATTAGCCATCACCGACATTTTCATGGATGAGTTTTGCTTTGCCCCGAGATGTTATCTATACTGTCTTCTTTCTATCCTTCTTCCTAACCTAAGCCTAAAGGTAAAGGAATGGAATGCTTCTAAGAGTTAGAGATAACTCTGATGGATGAAATTTTCTAAATTCTCAACTAAGGAAGCAGGAACATATATGACATCAACCAATCACATTAAGCATAAGTCTTTTTTATCCAATTATCTGTATGAACCCAAGATTACAAAAAGTAATCCCACGACAAGCTAAGAAGACCCTTTCTTATTCAGTATCATATTCTCTAAGGTTTTATTCAGAACAAGCAAGGGACCCATGAGCATCAGCTTTAGGCCATCGAGCCAAGTTTAAATTGCAAAGCTAAAGTTATACTATATAATCAAATAAATAAAGAAAAAGGCTAGGTTAGAAACAAATAAGAAGTTGAGCTTGATATTGATTTATGAGTTAAAGTTGCATATCAAGGAAAGGGTTGTAGTTGTCTGAAGCAAAATGATAAAAACAACTAACACTTAGGAGAGAAATTAAAGAAAAACATGAAAACTCAATGCATAACCATAATAGATTAACCGGGGGGGGGGGGGGGGGGGGGGGGGTTTAAAATTTTAAAAATTAATTGTTTTTTAATTTTTTTTTAAATTTTTTTAAAAAAAATTATTTAAATATTTATTTTTAACATCTATACACCCCCCAACCAACCCGGTTCATCGATTATTTTTATTCCTTGAGTTTTCATGTTTTTCTTTAATTTGTCTCCTTAGTGTTTGTTGTTTTG
>CATIWR010510343.1:0-18737 GCA_949677035.1 Omphalea diandra | reverse complement strand
ACGTAGTCTTATATTTGATTTTTCACTTAATAACTGCCTTCTGCTTCTCTTGTAACCATTAATTAGAGGATCTGTAACCAATCTGTCTACTGGAGCTGTTCAAGAGGTCTTCTTCTCAGCAAACAAAAATGGGTATGCTATGCATATCCAAGACTTATTTTCTTTACTTTCAGTAACTATTTAATGGTTCATATCGTGTAAAAATATTCCATGCATTATTGCTTGTGCATCATTTATTTTGATATCTCGATAACATCATTTATAAGTAATTAAAACATCTCAATTTTTATTATATTAATTATGCGCATATATTTTCACTTGAAACAGCGGCAATGAACAGGGACCCAGATCAGTTCATCGCAAAACATTATTAGAGGCTCTAGCACAAGAATTGCCCGTTGAATCAATTCGATTTTCTTCCAAGCTAACTGCCATTGAAAGACAAGAAGAAGGAGGTTCTTTCATGGCTGTTGTTCATTTAGAAGACGGAACTACTATCAAATCAAAGGTATATATTATCATATGAAATAATTAATATTCTAATGCTAAATTTATTTCGTTTTCATTTTGGTTGGAAAGTCTAGCATCTATTCTCACTTTGAGGACCTTAAGAGCTATATATTAATTGATTTGTTTTGCTTTATTAACGTTTTCTGCTGATGCAATATATTGTAGGTTCTGATAGGGTGCGATGGGGTGCACTCAGTTGTGGCACAATGGCTAGGACTGCCAGCACCAGTCCATTCGGGTCGGTCGGCAGTGCGCGGAATAGCGGTTTTCCCACAAGGTCATGGGTTCAAGCAAGAAGTCAGGCAGTTTTTAGATGATGTAGGCAAAAGGGCTGGTTTTGTTCCTCTAAACGACAAAGAACTTTACTGGTTTTTAACTTGTCCTGAAGGTTAGCACTTTCAGACTTTTCTTTTATCCATGTTTTTTCTCCTTTTGTTGCGAGGAATTGAAATGAATGCCAGATAATTATTAAAATCTACATAATTTCTTAAAATTCATTGAATAAAAACTTATATTTCTTTTGTTAGCAGTGAAGATGAATCAAAATTAATTTTTATGAGTAATTTGCATCAATAATTATTAAAATATGATTAAAATTATATTATGGCTACGTAATTATAATTTTATTCACTTGATCACTAAATTTTTAATAATATTATAATTAATTATCATGTAAAATAAATTTTGGTCTTCTAATGATTGGATATTGATGTAGCACAAGGTGTGACACTCTCATTTTCTTTTTTGGAAGCGTTTGTTACCTTAACTAAAGTGTTTTGGATAATGTGCAAAACAAAAGAAGTCTACAATGATTGTATAAGCCATAAAAGTTAAAACATGTTTCATTTTAGCACTCTGAACCCTAGTAGATTAGAATTTGAACTTCCAAAATCTGATTGCAAAAGTAGTAAAACTTTAGTGATATAATTTAAAAAATATTTATTTTATGATCAGAATAGAACTTGAGCTATTGTTTAATTATAATTAATGTGAATTATCTCATTTTTGCATATCTTATTAACCGATCCTCTATAATAAGATAACTAATCTTATTACTGGATAAAATATTATAAAAAAAAAATCTCATTTGTTATTACTAGAATTTGAACTCCATCAATAAAGTGAGAAAAGTATTAAATCAATATCACCATAGAATAAAATCGAAATAACTTTATTGAATTTTACATTTAGTAAAATGAGTTTTTATATGTCCGATAGTCGTAGGAAAACAACTACAAACAATATTTGCATTTAGAATTGCATAGAATAAATGGAGAGATTTTTGCTTGATGGAGAGATTTTTGCTTGTTTTTGTGCACCTCTTGCCCTCGTTTTATTTACGTAAAACTCGTTATTCATCATCATGTTTCAATTGGCAATTACCTTTCAGTGGTTGTTTTGTTTAATGGGCTGGGCTCCCATTATGGATGGGTCCAGCCTTAAGTCCAATTTTTGGTGAAACAAATTATCGTTCTTTTTTTTTTTTCCTTCAGAAAAAAACATGGCCAGAGATCCTGAAACGATACAAAAAGAAATCCTTGTTAAGTACGCAAAAAATTTTCCCTCATTATTCCTAGACGTGGTCCGACATGCTGATCTCTCAAGCTTGTCATGGGCACCGTTGATGTTCAGACATCCATGGATTATGATATTTGGAAATCTAAGCAAAGAAAATATCACAGTTGCTGGAGATGCGATGCACCCAATGACATCTGATCTAGCACAAGGTGGTTGTTCAGCGTTGGAAGATGCAGTGGTATTGGGCAGACACATAGGGAACTCTTTCATAAGAAATGATAGAAAATTAGTTTCAGAGGAGGTGGCTCGATCCATTGACGAGTACATTAGAGAAAGGAGGTGGCGAGCTGCTTGGTTGATCGCTGGGTCGTATTTATCAGGGTGGGTTCAACAAGGCGGGTCTAATTGGTGGATGAAATTATTCAGGGATGCTATATTTTACAGGTTCATCTTTTCTAAGCTCTCTAATGCTATTCGTTATGATTGTGGGACACTGCCTAGTTTTTCCGCCTCTACTGAGCCGCAATGTTCTTTCAAGAAAACCGACTAGACTTTTGGCTAAGAATAGTCTAGTCAACCTACAATATATCTTTATATGATGTTTATATCTGAATTGAGTTAGTTAAATTTTCTTTTAATTAAGTTTATGTTTTTGTAACCATGTGAGAAAATTTTTTATCTCTGCAATTTCATTCATAATGTTGTACTAAACTCTACGAATAAACGAGTATATGAAGCTTATTGTATTTTGTTTATCTTTTTTAATTTCAATAGCAATACTTTAGTTAATATATAGCAATTTACAACCCAATTTAAATTCGTTTGAAATCAAAAGAAATCAAAATTATTTAATTTAACTTCACTTCTAGATCAACTAAATTTAACTTGACATTAACTTAAATCAATTTGACTAATCTGATTTAAATTATTTTAAAGTAATTAAAATTTATTTAAAATTAAAAATATTTTTTATTTTAAAACATTCAAAACTAAGAATAATCCAACCCGTTTTGAAACTTGAAAGAAGGCTCAAATTTTTTTCTACATCTTGACTCACAGGCTGAAGTGATCTAACCTAAAACTCAAAATAATCCGATATTGTCCTAAAAAAGATATGACTCAAAATTGAATCAACTTGAAATAATTTAATCTAAAATTGATATAACTAGAATTCATTTAACACTATTGCCACCAACATTTTGCTCTCACGAATTTTGATCTACCAGCGGCTCTCTAGGACATGTGTCATAGTCTAGTTGAGGACTTGATTCCTTCTAGGCAAATGCAAAAGTCGCGGTTGTGATAATGGACGCGACTAACATGGCAAAATCGTCTGTTTCAACTTTATCAATTCTTCTGCAAGATAGCAGTCGTGACTTTCTAATTCATGACCATGAATTAAGTTGTCACTTACAACTTTTGAAACTTAGACTTTCATTCAACTTCCAATGTAAACCTATCTAAAAATCTGCAAAATCAATACTTGAAATTGATGTTAGAACATATCAACCTATATTATCAAGATTAAAAGAGATTTTTTACTCAAGTTTGACTAACTTAGTCCAACAATTTCTCTTTTTTTGATTTTGACAACTTAGATTGATTTTGCAAGGGATAAAAAATGCATAAGTGTAAAGTTGAAATGGTTAACAATGTTTAACAATTTAAACTTATTGAAATGCTTCCTCTCAATTTATACTCCCTTTAATTAATAACATGTAAGTTCAGTGTCACCCTTGTTAAGATAAAAAAGAAAGGAGAATTGTAATTATAGGGATAAGGATAATGTTATGCAAACAAAGATAACATGAACAACTATAGAGGGAACAAACTTCAACTTTAGATTATATAATCAAACAAATACAAAATACAATTTAAACATAAAAATATTTGATCACATACTTAGGCTAAACACAAGGAATAAAAAGAATACAAATAGAAAAAGATTACAAGCCTAAGTATAAAATCTAAAGGGAAGGAGATATGTCATCATTGTCATCACTATCTTCAATTTCTTTACCTCCTCTTCCTTGTACCTCATTTTCTTCTTCTTTTTGGCCTTCTTCTTCCTCTGGGGTGTCTTCCTAATCCTTAGGTCAATAAGATAATAAGGAGTTGCACCCACCTGCTCTTCAAAATCTACCAAATTACTATGAACGTGAGAAAGAATAAGAAATCTTCTCTTAAGCATTCTCATCACCTTATCCAGTTTTTTTGTTGATTGAAGAGAGAGAGACAGAAGAAGATTTTATTTTAGGCTTGACCTTTGGCTTAGGAGATGAAATGGGCTCTTTGATACCTTCCTCAATCACAAGCCTTTTTCTCTTAGAAGCATGAGTAGTCTCTTGCTTCTTAGCCCCAAAAGATCCCAAGGTGTAGACATATATGTCAGGATGGATGGCCTTGGTATTAATCAAGTGGGGCAAGTCAACGAAGTTTTAGAAAGGGAGGTATTTCTTGATGAAGAATTTCTCATTTTCCTCATTCAAAGCTCCCATAAATCTATAAATGGCTATGATGTGAAAAGGGAGGAGAAATTGGATTTTTGATTTTATATTCATATAGATCAATTGATCCACAAGATATCTTTCTTTTTGAATTGGTTTGTTTTTAGTGAGGCAAAAAAGAAATGCTAGGTCTTTTTGGGAAACTTTCTTATTTCCATCACCCTAAGAATTGATGGAAAATGTGATGTATGGAGAAGCCAATTTGTGAGGGTTTTGATGTATTTGGCTAGAGAAGTTTTAGGGTCATTTTTTATTTTGATAGAAAATAAATAAGTGTTCATATGGAGCAAAATAAGAATGAAATTAAAGTAAATTTCATCAATCACACAAGCCAAGGAAATGCAAAGAAACATATCTTATTTATTTATAAACAACTGTGGGATCACAAGTTTTGCAATTAAAACAAAAAGAAAATACAAGAAATCCTTAATCTAGAAAGTTGGAGAGTCATCATCATCTCCAAAATTATCTTCTACTTCCTCATTGTTGGCACCTTCTGCTTAATCTCCATCCTCAAACTTCTTCATTGCCCTCTTTTTCTTGGGTATCTTCAAATTTTATGTAGTCCTAAAGATGGCAAGGAGGAACACCCAACTTTTCTTGTAAATCCACCATGTCACTATGAAGATGTGAGAGAAATTGGAACCTATTTTTCATCATTCTCATCATCTTGTCCAATTTTCGGTTAATGATGACAAAAGATAGTTTGGATTTAGGTTTTGGTTGAGGACGGAGAACTGGAGGTGCTCTTTCTTCTATGATAAGCCTCTTCCTCTTAAAGGCTTGAGAGTTTTCCATTTTCTTAGCCCCAATAGTACCCAGGGTATAGACATAGGTATCCGAGTGTATGGCTTTGGCATTGATAAGGTAAGTGAGGTAAAAAAAGATTTGAAAAGGGAGGAGTTTCTTGGTGAGAAATTTTTCATTTTCCTCATCAAGTGCCCTTACAAATCGATAAATCATATTAATGTGAGAAGGCAGAAGGAATTGTCTTTTGGGTTTAGTACTCATGTGGGTCAATTGATCTATAAGATTCTAGCCAGTTTGAATCGATTTATTTTTTACGAGGCAGAAAAGAAATGCCAAGTC
Source organism: Omphalea diandra (assembly GCA_949677035.1). NCBI lineage: Eukaryota > Viridiplantae > Streptophyta > Magnoliopsida > Malpighiales > Euphorbiaceae > Omphalea > Omphalea diandra. Next base: position 13,113 of record CATIWR010510343.1, on the reverse strand, counting down.
TTTTTGTGATACTTTCTCATTACCATCACCTCTAGCATTTATAGAAAAAGTGATGATACGATGAAGTATCCAAAGGGGAGGGTTTTAATATGTTTGGCCAATGAGATTCTAGGATCGTGTTTAGTTTCAATAGATATTTTCGACCATAATTCATAATGAATAACATCAAGTGCTGAGATGATAAAGGGAATGTTTTCTCCGACTTAAAGATTGAAGAGGGAGGATAGTTAATCAAAGGTAATATAAAAAGGATCGCCAAAAGCCTAGAATAGTAACCCGTATTGTCTCGCTCGAGAATCGACTTTACGACTCAATTGGACTATGCACATGAATTCCCTTACAATTTCTTCATAACTGGGTTTATCCAGAAAAGATGAACTTTTTCCAGCCTAAGTTGGAGAGGAAAGCACAAATCTCTACGTTGATGCCCAAGGTCTCCAACAAAAAGGTAGAAGGAATCTTGTTGGGGAGGATGATCTAAGAATAATTTGCTTTATACCTCTCTTTCTCCTCCTTGGTGATGCCTTTCATTAGGTGAAATGTAGGGGGGTGTAGATTGCTGAGCCACAGCCTTACCCTTGTTTGCTCTTGAGATCTTTTTGGGAGCCATTGCAAAAGATAAAAAGATTGGAAGATTTTGAGAGCTTTGGAAGGATGAGAGTTTTGGAGTATGATGAAGTGATGAAAATCATTATTTAGCGGAGCCATTGAAGGGGTGCACAAATGGCTAGAAATGGATTAATAAAGAGTTGGAAATGGTTGGCAGTCAAATCACTTAATGGCTTGACAGTTACTTAAATTTGCGTACTCATATTTTTCGAAAATCGCAATCGCGACTCCTGAATTAGTGTTCACAAATTCAGGAGTCGCGATTGCGATTTTCAAAAAATGTGAGTAACAGATAAATTTTTCTCGGGAATACGCACTAGAGTGGTCAAAATTTTGAATTCTTGACCAAAATTTACAATAGAGCTTGATTCTTACGATCACGATTTGATATTTGACAGCCGAGTGACTAGGACTTGTAATTCATGACCATGAAGATAAGATAGTGACCGCGAATTATGAGTCATCAAGGACAAGAAAGAAAAAATAAGGTTTGGAAGAATCAAAATTGTGATCCACTTGGAATGTGTCAAAAAGAGAACACAAGACATACAATTAACATACATACAGTCAACACACATAACAATCATACATAAGATCAAATTTTCACTTTAAGGAGCTTCCATTAAACATTCCCATTTCTCTCTTAATGAAGTTCAATCTTTCTTCATTAAGAGGTTTAGTGAAAATATTTGTAAGTTGATGGTTTGTGTCAATAAATTCTAACACAACATCACTCTTTTAAACATGATCTCTAAGGAAATGATGTCTAATATCTATGTGTTTGCTCCTAGAGTGTTGGATGGGATTCTTAGAAAGATTAATAACACTAGTGTTATCACATTTAATAGGAATGTGATCAATCACTTTGCTAAAATCATTTAATTGTTGTTTAATCCAAAGAATTTGGGTGCAACAATAATCTGTAGCAACATACTCGGCTTCTGCGGTGGATAAGGCAATCGACACTTACTTTTTGCTAAACCAAGATACTAGGCATTATCCTATAAATTGGTAAGTCCCGGAAGTGTTTTTTTTATACAATAAACTACTCTCATAATCTGCATTTGAATATCCTATGAGACTAAAGGATGAATCCCTCAAATAGCATAACCCTAAGTGAATTGTATCATGTAAATACTTAAAAACTCTCTTAACATCATTTAAATGAGACTTTCTAGGAGAGGATTGGAACTTAGCACACATACATACACTAAACATGATATTTGACCTAGAAGCAGTAAGATAAAGTAGAGATCTGATCATACCTCAATATCTCTTTTCATCTACCATCTTTCTCGATTCATCTTTATCTAGCTTGATGGTACCACTCATTGGGATTTTTGGCTACTTTGCAACCATCCATGCCAAACTTCTTAAGTATTTCCCTTATGTACTTGGGCTGGTTGATAAAGATCCCTTCTTTGGTTTGTTTGCTATGTGGACCGAGAAAGAACTTGAGCTCGCCCATCATGCTCATTTCGAATTTCCTAGTGATACACTTAGTAAAATCCTCATAAAAAGACTCATTAGTAGCACCAAAAATGATATCATCAATATAGATTTGTACAACTAATGTATCATGCTTGTGTTTTTTAACAAATAATGTGGTGTCCACATTTCCTTTTTCAAAATCATTTTTCAAGAGAAATGAACTAAGTCTTTCATACCAAGCTCTTAGAGCTTGTTTCAATCTATATAAGGCTTTGTTCAATTTAAAAACATGATTTGGAAAACAATGTGACTTAAAACCAGGAGGTTGTTCAACATAGACTTCCTCCTCAATAATTCCATTCAAAAATGCACTTTTAACATCCATTTGAAAAAACTTAAAATTCATGTGGCATGCAAAAGCTAAAAGTATCCTAATGGCCTCTAATCTTATAAGGGGGGGGCAAATATTTCATCATAATCTATGCCTTCCTCTTAGTTATATCCCTTAGCAACCAGTCTAGCTTTATTCCTTGTGATAAGACCTTGCTCATCTAACTTGTTCCTAAACACCCATTTGCAACCTACATTGGAGTGTTCTTTAGGCCTAGGTACAAGTTACCATACCTTGTTTCTCTCAAATTGGTTGAGTTCCTCTTGCATGGCAAACACCCAACTCTCATCATCAAGAGCCTCATCAATTATTTTTGGCTCAAGTTGAGAAATAAAGGCAACATTATTATCTAAAGGATGAAGTTGTGATCTAGTACTTACACCCTTGGAGGTATCACCAATGATCAAGTCCTTAGGGGTGATATTTGGAAAATCTCCAATCTTTGGGTAGATCTTGTCTTGGCTCATCTCTTTGTTGATGTTATGGCTTCTCATCTTCTTTTGATGATTCATCTCCTTCCTTATTTTTATCTTCTCTTCTTGTAGTATCTTCCAATTCCAACTTTTCAAAGCCACTTACAAGATCATCAATAAAAACATAAAGACAACATTCATAGACTCTTTAACTACCATTGAATTCTTGTTAAAGACTCTATATGCCTTGCTAGAGGTGGAATAGCCTAAGAATATTCCTTCATTGGTCTTGGAGTCAAATTTCCTAATATTATCCTTAGTATTTAAAATATAGCACTTACATCTAAATACTCTTAGATATGATATCTTGGGTTTTCTACCATTCCATAGTTCATAAAAAGTTTTACTAAGAATGAGTCTTTTAAAAACTCTATTTGCAATGTAACACAAAGCATTAATGGCTTTGGCCCAAAAGTAATTCGGTAAAGAATACTCATTGAGCATGGTCCTGGCCATTTATACTAGTGTTCTATTTTTTTCTCTCTATAATACCATTTTGTTGTGGTGTTCTAGGAGTTGAAAAATTATGAAAAACTCCATTCTTCAAACAATAAGTTTCAAAAGACTCATTTTGAAATTTCTTTCCATGGTCACTTATAATAAAAGAAATGAAGTAACCTTTTTCATTTTGAACTCTTTTTGCAAAACTTTTGAAAGCATCAAAAGTATCACTCTTATGAGCTAAAAAGGACACCCAAGTAAACCTAGAGTAATCATCAACTAGGACTAGTGCATAATGTTTTCCACCTAAGCTAGCACTCTTAGTAGGTCCTATCAAATCCATATGAACTAAATGAAGAGGTTGAGAAAAATTTACAACATTTTTTTACTTTGTGCGAGGCTTGATGTTGCTTCCAAAATCCGCAGGTACCTTTTCAATCTTCGGATTGGACTCTTGAATGTTGTACACTCTTGCACCAAACTTATCTAATGGAAGAGTTTTAAGGATTTTTATGTTTACCGCATAGTTGATGAGAGTCCTTTCAAATTTCTTTATGTTAGTGACAATGGATACGAGTCTATTCATCATTTCGCTGATGCTTTCATGGTCCTTCATTATGAAGAGCTTCCATTCCATCACGTACATCTCCAAACAACTTAATTTAACTAGTGTTGTACCCTCATGATAGTTTTCAATAGTCTTCTAAATGACATGAGCTGTTTGGTAATGTTGCACTCTTCCAATCTCTTCCTTAAAGAGAGAGCTTAAAAGAATGGTCATTGCTCTCTTATTTTTGCCATTTGACCTCCTGTGAGCTTCAACCCAATCTTCCCTTGGAATGAGTTCTTCAATTCCATCCACTACTTTAGAGGGTGGCTTCCATTCTTTGACAACTATATCTCAAAGGTCTACTACATATGTGTCAAGATAGATCTCTATCCTATACTTCCAATGAGTATAGTTGGATCCATTAAAGTAGGGCTTAAGGTGTCAATGGATTCCTTCTTGTGCCATGAACTTTGCTAACACCCAATTAAGGCTTGTATGTAAGACTTGGCTCTGATACAACTTTTTGGCTCTAGGCACCAAGAAGGGAGGAGGAGAGGGGGGGAATGGGGGAGGAGGGAAGGGGGTTGAATTGGGTTTAAAAAAAATTTAAAAAGAGAATAAAGAAGAGTAGAAAAGAAGACACACGATTTATAGTGGTTTGAGTATAATCAACCCTACATCCACTCCCCAATTCTCTGCAATTGGGTGTTTGACTAACTTAAAATGGTGTTTCCAAGCTCACACCTAACTTTGTGTTTTCAAGGCTCACACAATAATATTTCTTACAAGTGTTTTCTAAGGCTAACACTAAAACCTCTCTTAAGTGTTTTCATAGGCTCACACTAAAACCTTTCTCTAGTGTTTTTACATGCTCACACTAAAACCTATTACAATTGGTGTTTATGCTCACACTAAAACCTATTACAATTGGTGTTTATGCTCACACTAAACAATCACTTAAAGAATAAACAAAATGAGTAGCAAAAGTGTAAGAGTTTTGTTACAAATTAATGAATTCTTTCTAATTTACATATGTTTGGTGGAGTATTTATAGCCCATACCTATCAAAGAGACATTACACTATGAAGTTCATTAAATCTTCAAATCATGTTAGGCAGATTTTGCATTAATTGCATGACAAGCGAAAGTCGCGATCACTACTGAGGATTCGTGGTCGCGACTTTCTAATTTGCATACGGGAGCCAAAAATTGCAGCAAAAAACCCCATTTGTGTCTAATGGCTAGTCCACATGCCATCTCCTCATTGGTCCATCAGGAAAATATAATCGTTGCTTTCTAACTACCCATAAAAGTCGCAGTCGTGATTATTCTTTGTACAGGGCGCAAATTCTTCTGTTTGAAAGACAATCTTCATCTTCTTGAATCACGGTCACTACCCAAGATATTGCCCTCGCGAATTTTGTTCTTCAATGGATACCTAAGACATTTGGCATACTGTGGTTGTGGACTTGGTTCCCCCCTTAGACACTATGAATTTCGCGGTTGCGAATGAGACGTGACACTGACAACGAATTCATCTGTGATTTTGACACTCCCATCTTTGGATGATTTGAGACAAAGATGATGGTCGTAAATTCGTCTGACCTAGTTTCACCCCGTTCTTGAGGTAGATCGCGGTCGCGAATTATAAGTCACAGACCATAAATTTGGATGAACTTTGTCTTCTTGAAAATTATGAACTCCATCCAACTTCCACTTGAAAATCTAACTTAATTTTGTAAAACAACATTTAATTGAAACATTAGGATTAATCAATTTCCTTTGTCAAGATCAAAAGAGGTCCAAGACTTAGGATTAATCATCCTAGTCCAACACGTATGTCAAATTTGAAAATGTTAACCACATAAAGGCCTAACTTGGCATAATACTAGATTAACTTATCTTTAGAGATAAATTTAGTTGTTCACTGAAAATATTTTTTTATTAATTATATGAAATTAATATAATTCTAAAAAAATAAGAAATCATTTTATTTTTAAAAAAACTTATTCTATAATCCAAATGAGAATGAATGATTTTAATTCTTTATATTTGATTTGTCTAAAAATATACTATAATCAAAATAATATTTTTTATCTAATAGAGAAATCACCTGTCCTATTCTCTCCCCAAGAAATGAGATTTTTATTTTCATAGAAATTAAATTAAATGTATATCATTTGACTAGTCTAATGAATATTTGATTTATAATATAAAAGATTAAATATGTTGACTCTTAGATTTTACCTTATTATGCTATTTAGTCCTTTATTTTTAAAAATTATACTAAAACACTATTATATCTTGACTTCGTTATATAAATATGTCTTTCTGTTAAAATCCCATGAAAGATGTATTGTACACTTAATCCTACATCAAATTTTCCATTTCCACCAAATCTTTTTATTCAGACTCATTTCTCATTCAACAAATTCAAGAATCAATCTCATCTTTAATCAAAGGAAAAAACAAAACAATCAAAATAATTAAGACTTCAGAACCTAAAAAACAATTAAAATAATCCTATAATTATCCAAATAAACCCAGCAATGAACCCAACAAATTCATCAATTTCATCAAAATAAATCCAGCAATGAAAGTAACTAAATCAACAAATTTTGTTCCATCCAATTCACAAAATCTAAAAACAAAATCAATCCCAAAAGCAAACCAATTTGCATGATCAATCAATTGCGAAATCAATCAATCAATGAAAAATTCGAAAATAAAATCAATTTTGCAAACTAATTCGCATAATCAATCAATTTGCATAATAAAAATCCAAAAATAAATTAAATCCCAAAAACCAAATCTATAAAAACCAATAATAAAAAACTCAAAAACATGCAAATACAAATCTAGAAAACAATCAAAACTAAGATGTAAAGATGGGCAAAACAAAAATGTGAATCTCACAAATCGATTCATAAAATCGAAAACCAAAAAGGGTTAATGAACCCTTCTGCCAATGATCTATGTTTGAACAAAGACAAATGAAGGCTGTACTCATCCATGTCTACACGATCCCGCAGCCACAAGCTTGCTTTTTTTGGTTCCATTTGCGACTTCATGAATCTGCAAATGAGGTGACAAAAAAAGAAAAGAAAAGAAAAGAAAATTAATTAGAAGAAGATTTAGGGTCTAATCTTCAATTTACAATCATGGTGTGTTAGGAATTGTTCGATCTCCCAATTCTTAAGGATAAAGCAAGTGCAACAAATTGAAATCTTCTTTTTATGTTAAAAAAGAGGAAAGTTAAGAGGAAAGAGCATATGGGTTTGGTTTTGTTATGGGTTAAAAGAAATGTTGATGGTTATGGGTTTGGTTTTGTTATGAGTTATTAGAAATGGTGATGGTTATGGGTTTGGTTTCGTTAAAGGTGATAGTAAATATCTAGGTGAGGATGAGATGAAAATTGAGATAGTTTAGTTGAAGGAGAAGATAAGGGTAATTTATAGATTTCAATAACTTTTAGATTAATTTATTGACTTTTATTAGTTGACTAATAAAAAATGTATTGTAATATCAATGAAAGAATCAAAGAATTTAATGGATTCAAAGATAATGATGTTTTAGTATAATTTTTGAAAATGATTGACTAAATAGTATAATAGAGTAAAATCCAAACCCTAATAAAATTTAAATATATAAAATAAATTATTAAATGTCATGATCTGGATTTTATACCATGTCGATACTAGGAAATAGGCAAACATAAGTTCATTAGTGTTTGTAGTAAGTCTAATTTAATTCATGGAAAGGCTCATTATAACTTTCATTGCATGACTCTGATATTAAAAAAGATCTAAACTTACATGATCATTAACTCAAATTTTAAAGAACAAATTTAAAGGGAGTTATGGATTAAATATCTCTTAAAACAAGTTATTTCTTTTCTTTTCTTTTCCTTTCCTTACTCTTTTTTTTTTCTTTGGACTTGTTTTAATGCTAATCTATATTTAAATTAAGTTATTTTGGATGATTTGGTGTTATTTCTCGTATATGGATGTTTTGTAGGTGTGTTTAGTAAGTTTGGAGTGAATTAGGACTAAAATAGGTAAAGCTAGCAACTTTAGGGATCAAGCTAGATATTTAGATGCTTGAAGAAGAAATGCATTCTATCGTACTTGTGACTAGGTGCACTGTAAGCTACTTTTTAGCCTACATTTTAACTCTTTTGAAGGAATTATGTAGAAAGGTTAGAGGGGTGAAAAGAAACCTTTTAAACATTCAAAATAGGAGTTTTTAAGAAAAAAAAACAATGAGAAGCAAACCACAATGCATGATTAAGTGCAAGAGTCTAAGAGATCATTAGATTAAGGAAGAAGAAGAAAAAGAGGAGATCTATCAAGCTACTTTGGAGATTTTATTTTTCCTTCTCTTTATTTTGATTTCCTTTATCAAAGATGATGTTATTACTTTTGAATTTATCTTGTTTTGTTGGTATGTTAAGCTATATCTTTGATCTAGGACCTTGACGTAGCCATGGATAATGATTGATTGACTTACGATTTCAATGACCATGATGGGATTTTGTTCTTTTACAAGTTAATGATTCTTGAGCCTAACGCTTGTGATTGGTTGGCCAATAATTACATGATTTGTGTTTCATTTATAGATAAAGAGATTGTAAATTGAAATATACCTAGAATCACTTCCCTTAGATTAATTGATGAGTTGAGATACACACTTAACCTATTGCTATCATTTAAATGATTTTTATACCTAGATGAGTGATTTGTTTCTAGTTTATACCGAGAGATGGTTCTATGAAATACAATTACAAAGTTAAGTGACAACTCAAAAGAGAGGACCTAGTATTAGATAGACAATTGATAATTACAAACCTTAATTCAATAAAACACTAATTTATTAATGATTGCATAATTTTCCATTAGAAAGATAAAGTGTCCTAAATGTTTTATGATAAGGTTTTCTTTCTCAATTGCTTTTGTCTTTTTGCCATAAATTTGTTAGTTTAGTTTATTTTCATTGTACTAGTAGTTTAGATTATATCTCAAATTTTTAGTTTCCAAATAAAAGTAAAATCATCATATTCCAATACTTATAGCACGTGTCTATGTGAGACAATATGTACACATACTTGTGCATCATATTACTTTGATCACCATGCTCTTATGGTTATTTTGCAAGGTGGGTTTAAAGAATACTTTGAAGGAGCGAAGATAATAAGTGATTTTGAAATTATTGATTAGTTTAGCTTTAACCCACATTATGAAATTTGATCCAAAGAGTGATCCTATAGTAACATTAGATGAATAAACCAATTGGATAAAAAATTAGAAACCATATAAGGTTTACAAGTGAAGTTGAACTCCTAGTTGTCTTCTCTCATTGATTTTTTCCTTGAAATTTCCTTGTTTACAAATTAGAATAGCCTAATAGGTCAACTAGAGGGCTATTTCATCTTCACCCTATCTGAGATCAAGTTTTGAGAATTGTGTACGACTTGAGTAAGAAGTTAGGCACACTTAAATTAGCCTTTAAAAATATTTAGTTCACATTTACAAGTTTTGTCTTCATTAATTACATAATCCATTTTTAAAGTGGCCTTAACTATTCATCAAGCACATATTTATCCATTTGCACTAAATAAAGCAATACGAACATTAATGGGAGTATATAATAAAATAAAAAAGGATTATCATGCAGTTTCATAAGTTAACACATCATATGCAATTATTAACATGTATAACCTATAAACCAAGAATAAATTAGCCCTTAGGATAAAAAAAATAAAACATGAACTCCTAAATCGAATTAAATCAAACCAATGTGCAAAGATAATGTCTACTTTACCTTAACAAGAAGATACCTTAGTTACTAACCCCTAGGTGTTCATAATTATTAGTTACAAAATGGGTCATTCATACCTTAAGACTGTTGCCCTAATCATACAACCAAACTTAAATAACAAATATATAAACATACCATGCATTCATGGTATGGTGTGCATCGTAAGGTGTGCATGCTATGAAGAATAAGGTAATGAAGGTCTTAGCCTTGTAATAGGTAGAATGTGAGGTAGAATTATAAGGTCACAAGTATCCTAATACCTCTTCCAAATTCCCAAAATCTAATCAATGTGCCAAGAGAAAATAAGAAGTAACCCTAACCATGGAAAGGGGCTAGGATGTATCCTAAAGCAAACAAAAGCCTTTAGTGTTAAAGGCAATAGAATAACTCAAATGGACATAATGTTAAGTGGCATAAATAGTGGTCTTTGGTTTTCAAAGCCAATTCCAAGTAATGCATCATTACAACCTATGCCATTGAGATGGTTAAAGGACTAATTAGGACATATGAAGGCCAACCAAACCCCTTTTAAAGGTTATGTTGCTAATTTTAACAAAAGGACTACAAAAAAGATAACACATAGATAAAAAATAAAAGAGAATTCAAGGGTCATTTGCTTTAGACCCTCATCCTAGCACATACTTAAAAAGGTAAAAAAGTATAATAAACATATTATTTTGGGTGTATCAATCACCCCACTAAAAATCATTTATTCATAAAATATGGCTAGAATATGATGGATGGAGGTCTTTGGTAATTGCAACCTACCTCATATCATCCATTTATATGCTTAAGAATAAAAGAAAATGGCTACAAAAATAAAAAAAAATAAAGAAGAAATCTTATTATGAATAGTGCATATATACAGTGTTTGTGGTTTATGCAGACATACTAGTGATATGTGTATACCATAAAGAGGTCTATACAGACAATAAAGTGCTTGTAGAAACCATTAGGCTTGTAGTTGAAAAAATATGAAAATAAGAAAAGAAAAATGGAAGAAAAAGAAGGCGAGGGGGGGAGGGGGGCGGGAGGAGGCCTTGTTTGGCCTACGAGTTAGTTCTTGGGCCTCGAAGGCATTAAAAATGATAAATCCTTCTCTAAAATGTAAAGGTTTCAATATCAAGAATAGCAAAGCTTAATCCTTTACCTTGAATCCCTAATGCTAATGAGTGGGTTCTTTAGTTTTTATAAATGAGGAGTACTTTGGGATTTCAATTTTCAATTTGATAACACTTTCTTAGGGTGTTCTAACCTCTCCTTTCTCTCCAAGAGGTGGTGCATTTGTACTTTGCAACATGATTGCACCCTATCCCCTCCTTTGCCTCTCTTTACCTTTGCCTCTCTTTATAGGTATAAGATCATTGAATATTCTAAATTTTAGGATTTTAAAGTTATTTGTGCATAACATAGTTTTTTTTATTTTTTTGGAATAGACCATTACTTATCTATACAAACACTTAGTTGTTCTTAGTCATTATTTCAGGAGCTTCTTATTTCTTAGCCTTTATGGGTTTTCTATATAGGCCATAAGTTGTTTGTATAGATATTGAAGTTGACTATATAGATGATTATTGCAATCTAAAAGCTAATCTCTTTAGGTTTAGGTTTTTGAAGGGTAGGTTTTATTTAAGGTTTATATCCAAGCTTTGCCTCCTTTTTAGGCATTATTTCCTTCACCCTTTTGGTAATGAATTCAATAAGTTTCTCATCTTTGGGCTTGCATCCTAGCAATCCAAAATCCATTGCTCATATGTAGTCTTTCTTTGCATAGAAATCTTTATATTTTGGAGAAGAATAATACATATTGAGGTGCTTCTAAGGGCCATAAGCTAATCTCTAGCATCGTTGCAAGCCCTTTCTCCCTCTTCTTTCGTTCTTTCTCTTATTCTTTTATTTTTTTGTAGTTTTTTGCCAATAGCAAACCTTGAGGTCTATGCAAACATCTTATTATCTATACAAACATCGTTATGGTTTGTATAAACTATAAATTGGTCCATACATATGACTACCACTACTCACATATCCTATTCATAATAGTGTCACTTTTTCTTCTTCCCTTGATTTATATCTTCTTACTTTGTATTGTAAATTTAAAAATGCATGGAATGAGGTTGGTTATAATAGCTAAAGATCTTTATTCCTTATGATTTACCATGTTTTATTTTTAAGTATTGCATTTAGAGGGGTTTCTTAACATCGTTTATGTTGTAGTTTTTCATCCCTTGTCCCCATTATGTTTAGATGTGTGAATGGAAGGTGATGGGGAGAGGCCAAAAAGCTAATCATCCCCAGGTTCCTGTTTAGTTTTTTTTATATATATTTGATGCATTCTATCTTGCTTCTCACCATGTTTATATATATAACCTTTTGAGAGTGTTTGTTGGCCTTTATCATGCCTAAACTAACATTATCTCCATCTTTATGATGATAGTAGTAAATAAATGCCCTAGGGGAAGGTTATCAACACCTATGACTCATTTAGCTTCCTTTACATCCTATCCAATTGATGTATATGACTTGTTTTATCACCACATGCACATATACACAAACATACACATTAGCTGAAGGATATCTCCTAACTCTTTCCATGTCTAGAAGTTCATCACTTATTTACCTTTGATGTGTTGGTTATAGATATGAGCTACTTGGGTGAGGTTTTAGACACTAAAGACCCCATGTCTCCTTCCCATATTCTATCAATATTGATACATGACTTCTTTACATTGTTTCTCTACACACACATACACACACTAACACACCCTGTTGTCCCTTGGCACCAAGAGGGCGGGTTAAATTGATGTATAAAAAATTAAAAGACAAAGAAGAGGGGAAGAAGAATGAGTAGAGATGAGACGATGATTTATAGTGGTTCGAGTATAATTGACCCTTTATCCACTCCCCAATCTATCAATTGGGTATTTCACTATCTCAAGGTGTTTTCAAAACTTATGTTTTGATGGCTCACACATAACCTTACAACAATGTATTTTTAGGCTAACACACAATCTCACTCAAGTGTTTCACTAGGCTCACACTTAAACTTTTCTTGAAGTGTTTTTACAGGCTAACACTATAACCTTACAACTTGGTGTTTAATGCTCACACCTAACACTTACAATTTCATAAAGAAATTTGAAGAAAATGAGTAGCAAAGATTAAGAGCTTTAATCTCTTGTAATAAATTTCTTAGCAACCTTATTCATGGTTGTTTGGTTGAGTATTTATACCCAAACTTCACCAAAGAGATGTTGCAGACCATAGCTCATCAAATCTTTGAGACATGCTTGACAGATTCTGCATTAAATGTTTGACAGTCTCAATTCGTGGTCGCTACTACTCATTAGCAATCGTGAAATCTAGCTTTTCTAGTTCACCTATAAGATTATCAACAAAAGTAC
>CATIWR010510300.1:0-24855 GCA_949677035.1 Omphalea diandra | reverse complement strand
TAAAACACCATTATTTATGATATTATAACATGCACACAACATAAAACAATTTTCCATACAACTATACAAACACTACATATATGTTCCAATGTCCCCAAATGCAATGGTACTTCTAAATGATTATTTATCTAATGCATATGCTGATGTGATAATGCTAATGAATGTGACTAGGGATGTTACAAAATCTGCCTAAGAGGAATGACCCAAAAGGACGATGTTTATCTAAGTTAGGTGTCTAACTTGGTCAATCTTTATTTTTTATCTTAACAATCAAATTGAAAGGCATTAATATTTTTAATTAAGTGTATTTTTACAAAGAACTAAGTTAGAAAAGTGTTAGGACTCAAGAACTTGAAGAAACTTTTAAGTTATGAAGTGGACTTGAAAAAAGCCCTCAAGAAACACAAATTGCAACCATGACAAGGAAATCTTAACCAGAAAAAGGAGGTCAGGATCACGACCCACAGTTTTGGTGATTTTTGAGAAATAGGATCTTTTAAGACCTGGATCACAATTGCAATCTATCATGCAAAACATAAATGGTGACTAGGAATCTAATGTAGTGCCCATGATTCTCAAAAAGAAAAGATCCATTACAATGACTAATTAAAGAGCCTCTCAGGAAATGCACACGTCACTAGCCAGTAGACATGTTCAAGGATAGCGATCACTAAAGAGTTGTCTACCAGTGAAACACAAATCACAATCGTGAAACAGGATTTGCAACTATGAAATACATTTGACCGAATATTAAATAAAGATTTATAGATATTGGAAGGAGATTTGTTACCAATTGCTCTGTAATGGTCATTTGGCTATTAAAGGCTATAAGTACCCCCTCCAAATGGCATTCAAAAGCAAGAAACAATCAACCTCACAATAGCCAAATCTTCTTATAGCCTTAATTTTCATTTCTTATAATTTTTGAATTAGTTGTAAAGGGGTTGAGTGTGAGATTTTAGGAAAAACACTTGTAAAAGGGTTTGAATGTGAACCTTTAAGAAAAACACTTGTAAATGGTTTAAATGTAAGCCTCAAAAAAATATTTGTAAAGGTTTGATGTTAGCCAAAATGTTACATTTAGGGAATAAGCTTGAAAAAATCCTTATAATTATGTTAAAGACAATGAAATGCCAATTGAGAATAAGGAAATAAATGTAGGGTTAGTTAATACATAAACCAGTATACCTCTTACGTGTTCTTTTCTTTATCCACCAATTTATCTACCCTTCTTAGTGTATAAGGGCCAATAAGAGGTATCAAAGTGAGGACTCACTTTGAAAACTTAGCTATGTGAGCAAAGATCAAATGGCCAATGAAGAGATACATCACCACCTTAAGCCTTACTTCGATAGGATCCACTATGGCCATTGGTAATATAGGATAGAAATCTACCTTAATAGTGATATTATAAATGTATGGGACACCACGGTAAAAGAGTGTAAAAAGTTACCATCCAAGGTTCTGGATAGGATTGAAGAGCCAAAGAAAAGATTAGGTGACAACGAAGATCTAGATTAACTTATTTATTACCTATAGCTCCCTAGTGTGGCACATATAACATCCTTTTAAGGGTTGTTATTAGGTTGATTAAGTGCTCAACTTGGACCTAGAGAATTTGTATAAAAATAATGTTAGGTTAGCAATCAAATAATAACATAATCACAACATAAGTAGCAAAGATCTAAAAAACTCATAACAACGTTGCCTATAAGAGTGAAAGTGTAGGAAGAATGAGTCAAGTCCATTACTAGAAAAGTACCCCTCATGCTAGAGTGATAAGACTCCACCATGCTATTCGAAAGAGGATCCAGCTCATTTATAATCACCGACTCTCATCCAGTAGGCTCGGAAATGGATGCCTTCTTTTGACTCCCCCAACTATTGGTAGCAATGAGGGCAACCTCTCTAATCAAGCCCTTATTCCACATGTCCATGGTAAAGCACTATCTCTAGGATCACATTAAAGAGAAAATTATTCATTCACCCTTAGTAACTAATGACATTAGCCACTAGCTCCTCTTTGGACATACCAACCAACTCTAGCGTAGAATAAACAATTTTATGTCCCAAAACATATACGTTTAAGGGGCCCACGACACTAAACACCTATTGGAGCCCTCCCTCTAGGGAACATCCTCTCTCTAAAGTACCACTCTTGAACAAAAGCACCTACTAGTAGTCAATGCTAATAGGAATACATTTTAGCCTTCATTAGCTTCTTACTTCATGCATTTGCAGGCCTATGTTAGCCGAGTCAAATTAATAAAATAGAAATAAACATACCATGTAAGTATCCCATAAATTTTAGATATCCTAAGAACTGACTAGGTAATTATGCATGTAGGAATACATGCCTCATCCTATTAAAGCTTATTCAGTTGACTCCAATGTAACATGACAATTTTCTTCACATATTGAGCCATGCTTCACATTTGAAGCTATGGATAGCAGAAGTTAATGTTGTCTTCCATTAGACAAGCTCAATGGCCTAAGCCTATTAGGAAAAGTTAGTTAGTTAAGCATGTGCATAAAAGGAATAGTCAAGGAAAATTAAGTATAAAGGTTCATACCTTAAGTATTCACTATGCACCATTCATATAAAATAGCTAGTGATAGCAACTATCTAAGAACTGATAGAGATAAGCCATCAAAGCAAACTCTCAATCACAATGCCTACCAGGCACAAGTCCTCCAAGGTGAATAGCAAGCAGATTCCATTATGTCCCCAATAATTAAGAATAGAGTATCAAAGAGGTTATAAAGGCAAAAACATTGAGCTACCTAGTTAACTACCCTAGCATTGGATCCATCAGTAGCCTCTGTAGTCTTGGTGATTATATTAAATTGTACAAGGGCATTCTTCCTAGTTAAAGAGGGGATGAACCCCCATAGACTCTTGATGTCATCCTTTTAAAAGGTCTCAGCATAGACCCCAACATCGATGTGCAAGGGCAATTGGAGCAGCAAATCCTAATCATGTAGGTGAAGTCAACAAGAATGAATGTCACTTCAATTGTTTATAGTATGTGGAAGAAGTGATTAATGTTCATCCAATGCTATACAAAGCACTATAGTGTAGCACTATCACTCCTTGGTATACGCACCAAAAATAGAGCAAAGAATGAAAGTAGCCCTAGCAGTATGATGCAATTATGCATACACTATGAAAGCCTTTAAATCAAGAGGCGGCCAAAGCTATAAGCTCATTGACCTCAACAAAGGCCATGTCACCATAAAAAGCAGTAAATAATGTAAAATAAATTGTCAAACAAGCAATAAGGGTGACTACGATAAAAAGTAAATTAAGTAAAGTAATCGTAATAAAAAAGACTCTGATAAATAATAATAATAGTACAACCACATAAGCAAAAGTCAACAACTTACACAAATCCTATAAGATTACACAAAGTCTTCAAAGTCTAAAGGATCAAACATATTCATTCAAGCAATAACAGTTATGTACCGAAAAAATATAAGGTTGAGGACTAACAAACATAATTACATGCAAGAGCTTAAATTTAAGAAAAATAATAAACAATGACGAAAGGACTAACATTACTAAAACCAATGCCAAGTAGATAGGAAAGTGAGTCATACGCTAGTGGAATTAGCAATCTAGCTCTAAAACATTTGAAAATGTCTTTAGGTAGGCATGCTCTAAGGAAGAGTTAAAGCAAACCCGAGGCTAGCTATTAGGGCAACCAACTCATCGATTAGGGATCAGTCCACTCTAGCAGCACAATGAACCCAAGAGTGCCTAGAATATAGGAAGCACCATGCTTTACTACATAGAAAACTCTAAAGAAGGTACCTAAAAGACTAAAGAAATTTGAGAGGAAAAAGATAAACGAAAATGAAAGAAAATAGAGTGATGTATATAATGAGACAAAAATGGTTAGCCAAGGTATGTATAAATAAGGGTCATCTGTGCAGAAAACTACCTATAATAAAATGAGCCCCACGTGTTTTCAAAATTGTCTACAATTCTCTTTTTATCTATACATATTCCTATTGTCTATATAAATAATTATCATTATACAAAAAAAAGAAAAAGAAAAGAAAATGAGAAGAAGGAAAGACAAAAGAAAAGGAAATGAGAAAGAAAAGAGAACAAAGAGAGAGAAACCAAAGGGATGGCTAAAGAAGAGAACAAATGGAAGACCAAAAAAGAACTAAAGAAAAAAAAGAGAAAAACCTTAGGACAAAACCAAGAGAAACTAATATAGATGTTTAAGGGTAATACCAAGAAAACCCAAAGGGACGTTAGAGAATAAAACAAAGAGAAATTAAGAAAGATGTCAGAGGAAAATGCTAAGAGAACTAAAAAGAGACATCAGAAAGCAAAACTAAGAGCAACTAGGAGAAATGATAAAAGGCAAAATAAGTCAAAATTTTGAGAATAGAACAAAAAATTTATGTGAAACAAAACCCTCAATACATGTTAGAAAGTTGTTGGAACATAAAATGCCACCTTGATACCTACTAAAAAGCTGTCAAAGTCTCAGTACTTGCTAAAGAGTTATTAGAACACAAATCTCACCTTAAATTTTGCTAGAGAGCAGTCAAAATCTCAATACCAACTTAAAAGCTATTAGAACACAAGTGACACCTTGCAATTTACTAAAAAGCTACCAAAAGTCCTAACACCTATTAGATAGTTATTGGAAGAAGAATACAACCCTTATACCTACTAGAGAACTATCAAGAGTTTCAATATCGATTAGAGATATCTTAAGAAGATGATGCCCCTAAAAACCCACTAAAAAGCTGCTAGAGGATAAATGCAATCTTGGTTCCTACTAGAGATTTACCTTAGCACCTACTAAAAGAGCTACCAAGGAAATCATATCATTTCTCTAGTATTTATACCTACGTTGAATGCTTTGAAGTGCCTTGTATAATTACCATTTTTATTAAATGTCATTTTCAAGGTCCTATAAAGTAAAATGCAAACTATAACCACTAGATTTTGCACTGCTAGGATATAAGTCCAATGATGATACCCTTATTAAATTTATTGCCAAAAAGGTGAAGAAAATAATGTCTAAAAAAGGGCAAAAGCTTAGACAAGACTTAAACGAAACTCACCCTTTAAAAACCAAACAACTTTAAAAATTCGTAAGTGGTTTGTATAGCCAACTTAATTGGTTATATAAATAATTTAATAAAAGGTAAGCAATGGAAAGCTTTTTGGAACAATGACTAAGGCAACCCAATTGGTGGTACAGCTAAGTAGTTACCCATGCAGATAACCTGTTGGTTATATAAATAATTTTAAAACCTTAAGTTGCATAATATTTAGTGTACTTATCCATATGGAGAGGGGGAGAGAAGAGACTAAGGTGCAATTTATACATAGCATAAGTCACCCCATTTTCTCTATAAATACCCTAACTCTTAAGGGTGTGAGGAGGAGACCACTATTATCTTAAGGAATTACTACTAGATTGAAAATTAAGAACCCTAAACACTTACCCATTCATAGAAACCTTATAGCCATCCACTTACACTTGAAGTTCAAGGTAAAAAAAAATAAGTTTAACCCTTCTTTACATTAGGACCTTTACATTTTTTAGAAGAATCATATCACTTGAGGTGGCTCTAAGGGCCAAAAACTAACCTTCATGTCATTCCATGTCATTTTTCTCTGTCCTTCTTCCTCTCATCTTCTTCTTTTTTTTTCTTTGAATTTTCTACCAATAACATACACAAATGCCCATATAAATACCTTATTGTCTATGCAGACATCTCTATAATCTATATAGACTACCATTTGGTCTATACATACTGCAGATATTGCTCACAGACATTATTCACAATAGTGTCATTTTCTCTCTTTTCTTTGGTTTTTAATCCTTTCCTTTGCATTTTTAGCTCAATGATTGATGGGGTGAGATAGGTTCCAACAACTAAAAACCTTCATTGACTAATGGCTTATCCATATTTTATAATTAACATCCTTTTAAAGGGGTTTACCATTATTGAAAATGGCTTGATTACCCTTATTTTATCCCTTTTATGCATGTGTTTAGGTAGAACATGATGAGGAGAGGCTAAGAGGCTAATGATCCTATATTTCCTTAATTTTATGTTTATTTATATGTGTTATTTTAGCCCTTTTTTTAATTACATCCATTAATACAAGTCTTGAAAGGATTTTGATGGTTCCCTCATAGCTAAATTAGTTCTCTCTTTCTCTCTCTATCTCTATGGCATGGGCTGTAAAGGGACATCATTAAGGATAGATGATAGGACCTATGACCTTATTAGGCCATTCTATGTTCTATGTATTTGGCTCCTTAGACTTACTTTGTCACCATAACACACTTACTAACTAAAGGGTACATCCCAGTCCTTTCTATGGTTAGGATGTTGTTGATGTTTAAAGATTGTTTATATGAGGTTTTGGACACCGAAGACCCTATTCTTTCACCTCATATTCTACCTATGATTAATGCATGCTTTATTTACTTAGTCTCCCTTCACATGTACACACTATGACATTATATATTGCATATTCTTTTAGCAGTACTTAAGCATATTTTAGTGATAAGGGTATTAAGATTAGGCATGTATATCATACTTTATAATTGAGTATGATGAGTATTTTAGGTTATGTCCCCCACACAAGATAAAGATGGTATTATCTTTATTTATTAATTAACCATAATTAGATATAGGTGTTGCATCTTTCCTCAATTCTAAGTACTAACTTATGCCTTCTTTATAGGTTATAAAGGTCAATATTGCACATGATATTTCCATTTATGTGAGTGCAATATACCTCATCCTCATGGTGAATGATTGCACATTTTTATGCCTAATTTGGATGTGTGAAAAGACAATAGATGTATGTTTAGGGTCATTCTAATATAGGCGACATACTTGATCAAGATAAAACTTGTAAATGTGAATTAGCGATTCCAACAGGCTAGATCATAAAGTTTAGTTGATTTAGGGGGTAACTAACCACTTCTCTAAGTCACCCAATTTAACTCTGATGGGGTGAAGATAGGATAAGCTTTTTGTTGATTTATTTTAACTAGAACCCATCATTGATTGAAATTTTGACCAAAGTTGAGTGGCGACTCCAATCAAGTATTATCGGTATTACCAAGGTGTTACCCTTCTAGGCCTTTCATTAGCTATATGATTTTTAGGGGCTTTTACTAATAGGGAGGCCTTCCTAAAGATCTCTTGTAGATCCTCTCACAAGTCACTTAATCCAGATCATACTAAAGTATAACCCCATGTCCTTTCAAACCTTTGACATTTGAAAAAACATTAAGAGTCATAAGCAAGATTACATTCTTTCGAGCACATTTATGAAAAACTCAATGAGGATTTTAGTTACATCAATGATCATGGATTGGCTTCCTCCCTCAAAACACTTTAAAATAGATTTTAAATCCTTTTAAAATAATAATAGCATAGTAACCAAATTTAATGGACTTAGATTTCCATCAAATTTAATTAAGATGGACCAATTTATATAAATGCAGCACCCATTTCCATTTATTAAGCATGGGATTCATGTCCAAATATTCAAATGCATATAGGTTAACATGTCATTCATACACAACTAAAAAGTCATGTCAATTCCTTATTTAATGTACATATATATTAAGTACAACTGATTAATCTAGGTGACTACAAACTGATTAATTTCTAGGTACATGTACATGACACAAAGAGCGAATATGGTGATTCAATTGATGACTTGTGCTCTATATATCTATATGCAAAATTTTATGCTTCAAAATGTTCACGTCTTATGCTTCACAACCTAAAAAAATGTGATATATTGAGTTGCAACTCAATGAATAAAATAATAATTTAATTCTAATGGCAGAATCAATAATCAATTACTATAAAGATGCATTACAAGTACAATGATTGATTTATGCAGGTGCAAATGCAATAGATTAATTGATTTTGTCATGACCTTGCAAGGCAAACACTACTCCTAGTAATTCATGTGAGCTAAGTGACATTTACTTTTATTGTCTAGCATACAACATGTGATTCATTTGATCAATAACATTTGCCATGATAGACATATCAGCCACTTTTCCAAGTGATTTGCAAGTGTTTAACAATACAGTCACAACATCCTTTTAGTTTCATATGCAAGTGTTCATTCACAATAGTATAGCAAGTAATCACTAAGATCATATAAAACTCATTTAACTTGTATTCATATGCAAAATTCATAATTCAATTAAATATACATATATTATAACCCAATCATATCCTAAAATCACATATATACTCATTAGAATCCAATTATAGCTTTTACTCACCTTCAGTGGAACTAACCATTATGATAGGTTTGAACCTTTCTCTTAGGCTTCCTTAAAGTATTGAGCTCCTAACATGTAATACATGTATGGCCATGCTTCATACAAGTGGATTTAGTATTTATGCTTATTATTCTTATATGGCTACTTGACCTTGTTACACTCTCACTACAATAACTCTATCTATATTTATCCAGATGATTGTCTTGTCAAACACTTGCAAATCACTTGGAAAAGTGACTGATATATCCTATCATGGCAAATGTTATTGATCAAACGAATCACATGTTGTATGCTAGACAGTCATAACATCCTTTTAGTTTCATATGCAAGTGTTCATTCACAATAGTATAGCAAGTAATCACTAATATCATATAAATCTCATTTAACTTGTATTCATATGTAAAATTCATAATTCAATTACATATACATATAATAGAACCCAATCATATCTTAAAATCACAGATATACTCATTAGAATCCAATTATGGCTTTTACTCACCTTCAGTGGAACTAACCATAATGATAGGTTTGAACCTTTCTCTTAGGCTTCCTCAAAGTGTTGAGCTCCTAACATGTAATACATGTATGGTCATGCTTCATATAAGTGGATTTAGTATTTATGCTTATTATTCTTATATGGCTACGTGACCTTGTTACACTCTCACTACAATAACTCTTTCTATATTTATCCAGATGACTTGATTTATTTTTTCAACTACACCAGATAGATGGGACAATAATACAGAAAAATTTTAATTCAATATGAGTCCCACAAAAAAATATGATGAATTTTTTAAGTATGATCTATTGTTATGTGACCACTATCTAATCAGGTCTTCCAATTTTAACCATATCTCAAATTGTACATATCCCATTAAAAAACAAACTTACCAAAACCTATAAAGCATATAAAGGAACATTTTTTTTATATTTTACACTTTTTCCAACTCAACTTCTAAGGACATGAAAATAAATGAACAATCTCATATTGAGCAAGTTTCAATAGGTTAAGAGTTAGTCATACTGAAGGAGCAATATCTCTTCACCCATAACATATTTAGCAAAATTATTTTATAAAAATTTAAATGAGGTATAACTATATAATTTTATGTTTTTAACTTCACTACTAGGACCATGAAATTCTAGGTAAATAGAACCAATAGACTAAATCAGGTTTAGGATCAACAATAATCAAAGAGTAATATCTCTTCAACCACAACATATTTAATAACTATGTTTTACAAGAATTGATAAGGAATATAACTCTAGCACTTTCATGTCATGCACTTTGTTTAACTCAGCCTATAAGGCCATCAAAATATATGAACAATCTCTGACTGAGGAGCTTTTAGTAAGTTATGGATCAATCATAATCAAGGAGCCATATCTTTTCACACATACCACATTTAACAAAATTGTATTACATACCTTTAGATGAGGCATAAATCTACGACTTTTATACTTTACTATTTACCTAATTCCTTTTCTAGGGTTATGAAATCATATATGAAATAGTATGCAATAAAAATAAAACCACCATAATTCAGCTCTTGTTTCTGCTTTAATTCTAACAATATTCATATATGAATACTAGTTACAATTACAATGTAATTCTTGCTGATTATGCATGTTTAACATGTTATAGAGAAGGAATTTCATATGAGAAAAAGATGAAATCACTTACCCCTTTTGTCAAAACTAAAAAATTTTAGGATTTATTCCTAACTAGCTTACTTTTTGTTTTTCTTCTTCTTCTTCTTCATTTTCTTCCTATTCTTCTTTTTCTTCTTCTTTCTTCTTCTTCTTTTTCTTCTTCTTCTTCTTCTTCCTTTCTTTCTTTCTTTGCTCTTTTTTCTTTTGCTTTACCCCTCATATTTTTTCTATCTTATATTCTTCTAAAGGAAGAGAATTTCAATTTGTATACCTACTTTAATAAGATAAAATCATGGTGACTTGTTACTATTAGTTGAAAGTTTAATTTTCCTCTTTTAGTCCCTCTTCTTCATTCCATCATCACTTTTATCCCCCCACTAATTCTCATATGCACCTTAAACTTCTAATAAGTTCTAAGACAAGTATTTAAGATATAATAATATACATGCCACAAATGGTAATTTTCAATGCATCTACAAAATTTTGTATCTATATTTAAGTACCCTAAATGCAATAGTGCAATTGTTACCATCATGCTTATCAAATGCACATATCCAAGTGATCATTTATGAAATGCATATGTCCATGTGGGATTGCAAATCATTTATGCAGTACAAATATTCATATAAGGGTGTTAATGAATGAGGATAGGGATGTTACATTTTCTTTCCCTTTTATAAAGAATTTCATCCTTAAAATTCAATACTTATATATGGATATTTTCATTACATATTCTCTTCAATTTTCCATGTGGTCTCTTTTTATAAGTGGTTTCTCCATAACACCTTAACCAAAGGGATTTCTGGATTTCATAATTGTTTTGTCTTATAACCGATGATTTTCACTAGTTCTTTATCATAACTTATACCATATTCAATTCTTATCATTGGATCCCTAAGTATGTGTGTAGGATTATAATGATACTTTCAGACAACACTCACATGAAATACATCATAAATCTAATCCATCTCTAGTGGCAGTTCTAACATGTAAGCTAGTGGACCAATTCTTTTTAAGAACTCATATAGTCCAATATATTGAGGACTTAGTTTCCCATTTTTTTCGAATGGAATTATTCATTTCCATGGTGAAACTTGAAGGAACACTTTATCTCCTACATTATATTTCATTTCTCTCAGTTTGCTCTTAATTACTTTCACTTTGTTTGCAATGTCTTGCACTAGTTCTAGCCCTTCTAAAATATTCATCCCTTCTTCATCCTAATAGATATGACTTCAATATTTTCTTCCATATAGTGCTTCATATGGTGCCATTTACATAGCGTTATGATAATGATTATTATAAGCAATTCAATTAATGCAATATATTAATCCTATGCACCTTTGAACTATATCACATAAGCATAAAAAATGTCTTTAAGTGTCAGAATTATCCTTTCTGATTGTCCATCAGTCTAAGGATGAAAAGCAGTATTGAAACTCAACTTGGGACCTAAGGCCCATTGCAAACTCACCCAAAATAGAGATGTAAATCATATATCACATTCTAATATAAAGGATACTAGCACACCTGTAATCTAACAATTTATCCATATATTTCTTGGCCAAGTAGTTAAATGAACTACCCCATTGAATAGGCAAAAAGTAAGATAACTTAATCAGTCAATCAAAGATCGCCCATATAACATCATTTTTCTTTAGTTCTCGATAACCTATGTACAAAATCTATAGTTATTCTCTCCTATTTCAATACCAAAATTGATAATGATTTGAATTTTCTAATTGGTGCTTGATGTTTTATTTTGATCCATTGACAAGTCAAACACTATGAAACATAGACCGCCATATCTTTCTGCATTCTAGGCCACCAAAAATGAGATCACAGGGTACTATACATTTTTATCAATCTTGGATGCATAACATATGGAGCATTATTTGCTTCTTCTAGGATTTCTCTCTGTAAGTTATCAATAATAGGCACACAAATATGAGATCCTAACATCAAGGCATCATTTCAAATATCAAAATTTATGTTTCCCATCTATTTTATCATTTCAATCATTTTTTGTAACTTTAGATCCTTGCCTTATCCTTTCTTAATTTGTTCATGCAACATTAGTCTAAATTGAAAAGTAACAATCAATACACCATTCTTTTACATGTAGTTCCACATTTATAACTCGTAACTAAAATAAATAAGCTAATGAAAACACCTACAAATGAGCTATGCTACTTCTTGATTTCATACTCAAAGTCTCTACTACCTCATTTGCCTTCCCTAAGTGATACTTAATGGTGCAATCATAACCATTCAACAATTTTAACATTGTCTCTTTCTCATGTTTAATTCTTTTAGGCTCAATAAATACTTCAAACTCTTGTGATCTATAAATATCTAAAAAGTTTTTCCATACAAGCAATGCCTCTATATTTTCAAAGCAAACACAACAATAACAAGTTCAAAGTCATGCTTTATATGAGATATTTCATAAGGCTTCAATTCTTTTGATGTATAGGCAATTACCTTACCATGCTACATTAAAACACATCTCAAACCTTAATGAGAAGCATCATTATAAACTACAATCCTTCATTACCTATAGGAATGGCTAACATTAGGATTGATGTCAATATATTTTTTTTATTCACCAAAACTCTCCTTATATTCTTCAAACCACTGAAATGTTGTATTTTTTTAAAGTAACTTGATTAAAGGAGCAGTTATGAATGAAAAATTTTCAACAATTTGATGATAATACCCAGTTAGCCTTAAGAAACTTCAGACTTCTAGAACACTATTTTGCTTTTTCGATTTTACTATTGCTTCAATTGTTCTTTGGATCCACCTTTATACTTTTTTAGACACTATATATCCTAAAACCACTACATGATCATTTCAGAACTCCCAGTTGTTTAATTTAGCAATTAATTATTTCTCTCAAAATTTGTAATACAATTCTCAAATGTCATTCATGCTCCTTTTTGCTTCTTAAATACACTAGCATGTCATTAATGAACATATACAAATTTTTCCAAGTAAGGCTAAAACACCTGATTCATAAGAGCCATGAATGAAGTTGGAGCATTAGTCAAACCAAATGGCATCACCAAAATGCATAAAGCCCATGGATGGCCTAAAACTCAACCTTTGGTACAACCAGGCCTGAAATTTTAAGCTAAAAATAGCCTAATATGAAGTCAATCATAGAAAACACATGTGCTCCCTGCGATTGATCAAACAAATCATCTATTATTGGCAAAAGATTTTAATTTTTCACAGTGAGCTGATTCAACTATCTACAAATAACATTATAGCACTGCAAGGTGACACACTAGGTCTAATGAATCCTTCATCAATCAGTTCCTATAATTGAGTTTTCAATTCTCTCAACTCAACTAAAGTCATTCTACAAGGTGGAATGGATATCAGTGTTATTCTTGGAACTAACTTAATTATCAATTATATTTCCCTGTCAGGTAGCAAGTTGGGTAAGATAGTTAAAAATACATTTAAAAACTGATTTACCATTTGAATGTTCTCAAGTAATTCATTTGTTCACCTTGTGTCTAACATATGCACCATATAATCATCACAACCATTCTTAATCATTTGAAAAGCCTTTATAACAAAAACTAGATATGCAGGTACAATTTGTCTTTCCCTTTAAAA
The DNA here is from genome assembly GCA_949677035.1 of Omphalea diandra. Classification (NCBI taxonomy): domain Eukaryota; kingdom Viridiplantae; phylum Streptophyta; class Magnoliopsida; order Malpighiales; family Euphorbiaceae; genus Omphalea; species Omphalea diandra. The sequence goes on along the minus strand of CATIWR010510300.1, from coordinate 11,266 downwards.
CACAATCCTTATTTGATTTAGAGATTTTAGAAGAAATGCCTTGGCAAAATAATTCACTATTACATGATATTTGGTCAATCAGTCCATACCGAGCATCACATCAAATTTGCAAAAGGGCAATAGTACTAAATTAGCATTCAACTTAGCATAATCAATATGCATCAAATAACTATGACATACCTTATCCATAATTATCACCTCTCAAAGGAGTACTCACACATAGGTTAAAACCTAAAGGTTGATGCTTACTACATAATTAGGATGTGATGTTCAATAAATGAATGAATATGTAGAGTTAGGATCAATTAATACATCAACTCCTAAATCATGGAGACAAATTTTACTAGTGATAACTTTTGGAGTAGCTATAGCTTCATGCCTAGTCATGGAAAATATTTTGGTATATGTCTAGGGTTTAAAAATCTAAACTTTTAATCTATTCATACCTTGACCAGCTATAGTTATTTTAACTCTACCTCTGCCCCTACCAAAAGATACTCCAGCTCCACTTGGTTTTGGAACTTTAATTATGGATTCTGATACAACTCTACCTCTACCCCCCTTCGACACTCTAGACTAGGACAATCTCTAAGCATATGATTAAAAGATCCATAAAAGTAGCCCACACCAGTCAGTTTCCTACATTCACCCATATTTTGTCTCCCATAATGTACACATGAGGGTTATTTTTACATAGCTTGGCCTTGACATCTGCTATATAAGATGAAACTTCTAATCCTTCACCCCTATAACTAAAGTAACCACCCTTATAACAAGACGTTGATGGCATATAATCTCTACGTTTACTTTTCTTTCTACTAAAATCTCCTACAAACTCACTAGGCCCCTTTTTTTCCTATTGCTTCATCCTTTCTTTTTCTAATCTTTCCACCTTGATTAAAGCATATTTAGCTTGGTATAACTCTCAAGAGTTGTAGTTGTAATCTTGCTCTTAATCTAATATCTCAATCCCTCTTTAAACTTTCCATATTTGTTTTATTAGTGGCTACCACAAAAGATCCATAATGAGATAATTGATTAAACCTTACCTCATACCCAACTATAGTCATCTCCCCATATTTTAGATTAAAAAATTATATTCATTTATCATCTTTATATACTTCTAGCATGTAATTATCATTAAGCTTATAAAGAAAATGATCTCATGTAAATACTGAAGGTTGGGAATCACTCCCTATAATGGTTTCCCATTAATCGTATGCATCCCCTTGTAATAATGACACTACATAATCAAACTTTTCTTTTCGTGTACATATCATCAAATTCAAAACCTTTTGTATTTTTTTTAGCCATGTCTCTACTACTTCAGATCTTAAATCTGATTTAAGATTAGTGCAACTATGAAACGTTTAATGGCATAATTGGATGACCAAAGTAAAACATAGCCATGTCTCTACCACTCCAGATCTTAAAACAGATTTTCAAATGTTTTTACTCATAATGGCATTTAAGAGTAAGTTTAATGGCATTTAAGATTAGTATGAAACATCATATTTATATCCAAGTGTCCTAAATGCAACAATGTAAATGTTACCGTCATACTTATCAAATACACATATCTAATTGATCATTTATGAAATGCATATGTTCATGTAAGGGTGCTAATGAAAGAGGATTTACTATAAATGATATTAAACTCTCTTAAAGACATATAATCTCAAAGATTAAGCTTTATGACCAAAGTAAAACAGCATAATTGCAGCATGTACAAAAATATAAACATTAAGTTCACAAATATATCAAAGTTTAGAATATACCAATTATAGCTTTCATAAGGTATTTCCATTACTCATGCCAAGTTCTATTTTGATGAACTACATTCTTTCATCATTCAATGTCTTAGTAAAAATGTCTGTCAATTGATGGTTAGTATCCATAAATTTAAGCACAACATCTTTATCATTTACATGATTTCTAAGGAAATAATGCCTAATACTTCATTCTTCTAGAATATACATAGGATTCATAATGAAATTAGCTCTTAAAGTACTATATTTTATTAGTACATGATCTACATAAATGTTATAGTCATGAAGTATTGACTCATCTAAAGAATTTGAGTATAACATGGACCTTCATTCTGAGATTCATCTCCTTTTTCTTTATTATCCTTTTTTCCTTTTATCTAATGTCAAGTTCATCTAGGAGGTATAAGATCATCAATATCTTTTTCGTTTCTTACGAAAGTTTGGTTAGATTCATTAAAACAACATGCATTGACCCCTCAACAATAAGAATTCTTTTATTGAATGTTCTATATATTTTACTAGAGGTAAAGTAACCAAAGAAGATAGTTTTATCAGATTTGAAGTCAAATTTACCAAGATTGTATTTAGTATTCAATATGAAACATTTACAACTAAAAACTTTAAAGTATGCAATTTTAGGTTTTCTTTGGTTCCATAATGCATAATGGATTTTCTTTACAATAGGCGTTACCAGAACTTTATTTAAATATAACAAGAAGTATTGATGGTTTTACCTAAAAATATTTTTGTAAATTGTATTCATTAAGCATAGTCCTAGCAAAATCTTGTAAAGTTTTATTTTTCTGCTTAACAACATGACTTTGTTAAGGAGTTCTAGAAGTAGAAAAGTAGTGTGAAATACTATATTCATCATAAAATTTTTGAATCTTTTCATTTTCAAATTTCCTACCAAGATCACTCATTCTTACAAAGATTTTTAAATAGTTTTCATTTTTGAACCTTTCTTTGTAAAAGATTTGAAAATGTCAAAATAAGAATTCTTATAAGGAATGAATAGAACCCAAGTATACCTAGAAAAATCATCAATAATGACCAATGTATAATGGTGCTTCAAAAGGAATAAATATTTCCATATGTAATTATTAGAAAGGTCTTCAAAATGTCACCTTGTTATTAGCTTTGAATGTACCTCCTCAATATGCTCATATATTGTATTTTTAATGAAATTGATCCTGCGAAATCCTTCTACCATATGTTTCTTTCTTATCTCATTCATCAACTACATGTCAATAAGTCCAAGCTTTTTATGCCAAGTCTAATGTTCATCTACTAGGGTTACTAGACATTTAACAACTTTGTTAGCATAAAATTCAAACCAATAATATAAATATGTTGAACTCTTTTACCTATATAAAGTAATGTATTATCACTCATCTTTGACGCATGCTTGTGGTTCAAACATAACTCTCAATTTTTTGTCACGCAATTGACTAACGCTTAATAACTTATGTTTGAGACCATCAACTATTATGTAATAAGTAGAAAGGTCTTAAAGATGTCACATTGTTCTTAGTTGTGAATGAAGATTTGATTTATCTACCGTTATGATATGTCTCACATAATCCATTTTTTATGAAATTGATCTTAGGAAGTTCTTTTACTATATGTTTGTTTTTCTTAGTTTGTTGATCAATGCATGCCAGCATATCCAAGTCTTTTATGCCAAGTTTAATGTTCATCTACTATGGTTATTAAATACTTAACATCTTTATTAGCCATAAAATTCAAATAAACAATATACATATGTTGAGCTCTTCTACATATAAAAAGAAATTTATTGTTACTCATCCTTAACATATGTTTTTTGTTTAAACATAACTTTAAATCATTTGTCACATTATTGATTAATGTTTAATAAGCTATGTTTGAGACCATCAACCATTAGAACTTTATCAAAAATATGTGAATCAATATCCTTACCAATTTTACCTATTCTCACAATCTTTACCTTCCATTGTCACCAAATGAGACATTCCCAAGTCCTTCGACTTTGCCAAATTTAGAGAACTTCATATCACTAATTATGTGCTTTGAGCAACTACTATCCATGAATCATTCATCTTTCTCCATATTGGATTGCAAACACACATATAAGGAAAAATATCTAGTTTTAGGTATCCAAATCCCCTTTGGATCTTTATGGATGAATTTTTGCTAACTACGCATCATGTCTTTTAAAATGACAATCATAGACAATATGGCCATGTACATCACAATAATAATAATCACCATCAAATTATGTATGTTCCTGCTAAAGCCTATATGGGCATATGTAAGCGTAAATTATTTTCTAATGATATGTCATTTATGAATGTTCTCTTTAGGTGCATATCTCTTAGTTTGTATCTTTGAGATATATAATCTCTTGCCATATGAACGTAGCTTTTTTTTCTTTAAGGCTTTAGCACATGGTAATGAATGCGCTTAATCACATAGGAGTAGTGCCTTGGTGCATGTTTTTGCTCATGTTACCTTTTAAGCTTATAGGAAGGATATATGTGTATGTAGTTAGCCTTGGAGGTGAGGATCTAGTGCATGCATGTGTAAAATGAGGTGGTCATATACATTAATGCATGTTCTTCTGTACTTGCATTCACCTTTTAAAGCATTAATTAATTTTCCTACACTTGAGCACTAAGTGCCCTTGTATGCTTACCTCTTACAAATACAGTTTGAGAAGGCATTAATGTAGATAGAGTATAAGATGATGATGCATTGTATTTAAGCCATACTTAATGCATGGACTCTTTTGAACTTTATGGATCAAGTCAAGTTGCTCCTTTTCTTTAAAGAATTTAGAGAGATTCTCCTTTAGACTTTTATTTTCATTCATTAAAGATTCTAACTTCTTTTTTTAGAGAATCAAGATTATTAAGTAAATTTTTTAAGGACTTATTATCCTTTTCAAGAGATGAAGAGGAGCATTTGATAAAGTCATAGCTATTAATGAGCTTAGCAATAATGTCATATAAATCATTATTAGAGTACATATTGTTCATTAATTTTGTAACATTTCTACTTATTTTTGCTTATGTTTGGCACCTAAGAATAATGTTTTAATTGTGTTTTATCGTTATAGGTGCAATTTGATTGCTAGTGCAAAAATATGCTTAAAGATGATGATTGAAGATCAGTTGGTGATTTTTCAAGTTTTCATAAGAAGTTTCAATTTTTAAGAAATAGAAGTCTATGGATAAGGCATAGGCACACTTTATCAACTGCAGACTTATGAATTTTAACCTATTTTCTAGCATGAATTTCAATCAAATTAGAATACAATTAGATTTTATTTATTTCCTTTTATTTTGACAAACATTATTCTCCTTTTAAAACTCCTATTTTAAAGGAGATAGGATTTTTGTTAGAATTGGAAAAATAATCTTTTTAGAGATTTAAGATTATCTTTATAGGTCTATAAATCAGAATAAACATTAAGGAGAAAAATAGATAGAAAACTTCTTCTTTTCAGTAATTTTTTCATCATAAGTAACTAAACTCTTTTTGTTCTGGTTGAAGATTAATGAAGCTATGTGATACGATTCGTCTCTAATACCTGTAGATCGAATAGGCAAGTGCACCTATCGAGTATAGTATAGCGTAAGAGTATCGAGTGTCGATCCCTCAAGGACAAAAGGTACTAGTATTAGCTCTTTCTCTATTATTTAATCGGTAATTTTAAGTGAATTAATTAACTAACAAAATAAAATAATTCAATAAACTAAAATAATGAAAATATAAACTAGAGAGTGGAAAGAGGTGATCAATATGACAAAAAGCACTCAAGTATTGAATCCCCCTAAGACTTATTAAGAAATTGATTTTCCGACAATACAATCTAATTCAATGTTTATGGAACCGTGGAAATTCCTTTACTATATTAAAGTCTTTCTCAAGATCATTAACATCTAATTCTAGGTTGATTAATTGGAATCTCTTCCTAATTAAAACTCATAAAGTTGCATTATAGAAATTCATCAGTTCTCAAACTTGCAAAAATTGTGCTCTAGCATACTTATTCAATCATAAATATCCCTAAATCAAATGCATCAAAGATTATCCATTCACAAATCCCAAAAAAAAAATTCATTTATCAAGTTTCGCATAACGTACCCCTCATTTCAAGTGTTTAAAGGTTAGTGTATACTCTCATTATCCAACAAATAGCCTAAAGTCTACCATAAGCTTGAGAATAAATCACATCTCCACCATTTAAATTCAAATACAAGCACAAATTAAAAGGTCTTCCTTATGGTTGTAATGGGGCCTTAGTAGAGGGTAGGTGTTTTAAGGCTAGTAGACTACAAAATAATTGATCATGCTTACTAAATACTCTCTCAAATGAAACTCACATGATCTCTCAATAAAGAACAAATCTCACGCCAAAAGATAATCTCACTCTCATGGACCTTAAAACTTATAGAAATTTTCGGCCTTACTTGACATTGTTTACAAAATAGAATTGAACTGCCTTAATAAAGAAATACATCATCTTCTTCCTCTTTTATTTTGAACTTTCTTTTTTTTTCTTTATTTACTTTTTTTTCTCTCTTTTTTTTTTTTTTTATATCATTCAAATTTTTTTTGACTCTTCTCTCTCTTTTTTTTTTAAGAGGAAGAAAGAAGAATTGCTATAAAATCACACAAGGTAACAATTCACAAATTAAGTAATTAATCAAATAACATTCTCTCATTTCTACTCTAAAGAATAAAATACTCAACTCCATACTTAAAGACTTCTCATTAATTTCATGAAACAACCCCTTGTAATTGTAGAAACCAAATCTCATCTTAAAGTAAACATGATCAATTTAATATTTTAAGGTACTAGGTTTCATTAGCTAGCTAAACATGAGATTATATTAAAAAAAAAAAAAGGGTTTTTGTAGGCTCAAAGGGCTCACTAAATGGATAAAAGGGTGGATAAAGAAAGAAAAGAGAACAAATGACTAATCCTAAACTGCCCTAATCATTTTTATGCTTATATTCGATAATGTGGTCTCAAAATGATAAAAAAAAAAAATCAAATTCTAGAAACTCTAGCACTATTTAAGGACTCACTCAACAAAAAATTCATAAAATTAAACACATGACAAGGAAAAGAGGCTCAAACCTTTCTTTATAGTGTAAAAAAAAATGAATTTTAATTTTTTAAGAATTTGTAAACTTCCAAATTTTGAGATTTTTTTTTTTAAGATAGTGATAATTAAATATCTATGGTAGAAAACAGATTTGCAATTTAAGAAAGCGAATTCAAAGCATAGCTAGATATTGTGGACCAAATTAAGATGAAAATGAGGGAACTATTAAGCAAATAATGAGTCATTCACACAATAAAGCAAATAAAACATTAATTTTTAATTTAATTAATTTTTTATATATAAAAATAAAATAGGAACAAACAAAAATTATCAAACAATACAAACTCTCCCTACACTTAAGACACATTGTCCGCAATGGGTAGGATAAGTTTTTAGCACAACAAAACAAACAATTAACATAATAAAATAAAATAAATAAAGGAATTAGGAAACTTCACTGGAATCTCAAGAGGTAGGTGGAGGAGACCGCGGCAAAAGACGTTGCATAGAATCCCAAATTTAATAAGGAGCTCGCCATGTTGAACCAATTGTTGAGACATTTGGTTTTGCACATCTTCCAAGCGATTTTGGCATTCATGCAATATGCGAACGTCGCGAAGTAGGTGGAACAGCAGATATTGGGTAGGTTCACCAACTGCTGGTGGAGGTTCCTGTAATGGTCCTGCTTGCCCTACATCAATAAAAGCATCATCCTCAAAAGGTGAGGGATCAAGGATAGTGGATGGTCGAATGTGGGTGTCAACAGAGAAGAAGCTCAAATGGCAGAGTGTATCAGTAGATATCGATGACTCCATAGGAACTATGAGTGCACCTGCAATATCAACCCTAAACTTGCAAAAAGAGTGGTTAAGAGCATAGGGAAAATAAAATTTTTGTTGAACAACATTACAAATGCAGGTAATTAAAATGGAAGCTAAAGAGATACCTTCAATATCACCTAAACCATGGATCATTTTATGCGCAAGATAAATATCACTAAAGCGCACTTCATTAAGAGCACTAGTTTTGGGAAAGACATTAGACGCTAGCAATGTAATTATGACTCTCAAATGGGCATCCAAGTGTTTTAGCTAAGTACCGTGGACAGTCCCGTTGGTAGCACGCAACTAACCCTAATTGAGAAGTGGCTATAGATAAATTAAAAGTTCCATCACTTGGGATGTGATGCTGACCGATGATTCTATTAGGACCTAAAACAAGTAAAGGGCTGGCATTTGGAACTCCTAAAAAAGACGAGAAAGAAGCGCAAGTGAACCCTACTCTCTGACCACGAACAAAAGAATGAATCTCTAAACAATTCTCAATTGTTTTGTTTTCAATGTTAGCATAAAATTCACAGACTATTTGAGGGCAATATTGACCCTGAAAATCCAAGATTCATTCCCATCTGAACGTATGAAATGCAGCTCGAATGCAGAGTGACATATCAACGTCTAAAGTAATAGAACGTTCACTAATGAATTTATGCAAAATATGTTTATCGTACTAAGTCGAATGGACCACAGAAGTAAACCGTGTGTCATCGAAATTGGTAGTGAGTTAGGCAGGGCATTTCGAAGGTCGACATCAAGACATTAGATGCAATTATAGAATGACGGGGTAAACAGCTCATAATGAAAATTGGCACATAACCAAGAGGAATAGCACTAACACAAAAATATTCCAGCAAGATAATACCCAAACAGAGTGTATAATCACCTGTAATAAAGCACTAGTAACAATAAAAGCACAAGTTGAGGTCCTAAGACAAAATTGGAATTGACTAATAAGGAACAAAGAATAAAGAGGAAGGACATACCAAAAACAAACTCTTAAAGTTGTTGGGCGGGTGGATCCGGGTTGGCTTGAGAAAGGATGAAGGAGCAAGTTAAGTTGGCTCAGGAAGGTGATGAGAGAGGTGTGATTCAGCTCGAGTATGTGAAGAGGGAGGAGGTGTGAGTTGGGGAAGGACGCGGGTTGTGGGAAGAAGGAAGTTAGGATGGTTTAAGTTTTTTTTTTTTTTTTAAGAAGATATATATAGCAGCAGCCATGTGCGGTGATGCGCACATGGCAGCTGCTAAATCGCACACTATCTGCCTTATCTTCTTTTCTTCTTTTTTTCATGTGCGGTCCAACGCACATGTGTGCGGCATGGTCCACACATGCTCTGGGCGCATTGTATGGTGATATGCGCATCACCGCACAACCTCTGTTGAATTTTTTTTTTTTTTTTACAAAACACAAACACCCAAAAAAAAATAAATCAATAAATAATCACATCAATTAAAACTCCTACCCAAATTACATTTTTATAATTTTGTATTCAATAAATATTTATATATATATAAAATAGATGTTCTAAATGGTTTTTTTTTAATCTCTTGTGCGCACCAACGCACAGCCGCACAAGTACGAGACAAAAGGACCCAAGTGTTGTCCTAACCATACATGTGTGCGGTTGGAACCGCACAAGCACTACCACTAACAAATTTTTAGAATTCTTTGTGCAGTGGTGGCATGCACATGTGTGGCAGCAACCGCACAAATTCTGTTTTTTTTTTTAAAAAAAATTATTTTTTGAAATAATTAAATTTTAAATTAAAATAATTTTAACTGAGCTTTGAGCACTTTAACACAAAATTGTCTAACTTCTCATAAACTATTTTCTTATCGAATCCACCTACAAGATAGAGCTTCAAACGATGATCGTTCACTTTAAATGTACCTTTTTAAGGATGAGTTACCTCAACTGTGCTGTAAGAAAAAATTTGTTTGACGGTGAACCGTCCAGACCATCTAGATTTGAGCTTACCTGGGAATAATTTGAAGCGAGAGTTATAAAGGAGTACTTAATCTTCTTCATTCAACTGCTTAGATTGACGAATCCTCTTATCATGATACTTTTTGGCCCTCTCTTTATACAATTTGGAGTTCTCATATGCCATTAATCGCCATTCCTCGAGTTCATTCACTTGATGTTTTCGCTTCTCACCTACAAGGTCAAGATTAAAATTAAGAAGTTTGATAGTGTTGGCCCTAGGCACCAAGAAGGGGGGGTTAAATTGGTGTATTAAAAATTAAAATTGGAAAGAAAGAAGAGAAATGAGATGAGAGGAAACACAAGATTTATAGTGGTTCGGGTATAATCGACCCTACGTCCACTCCCTAATTCTTCGAAATTAGGTATTCTACTATCTTTCAAAGGTGTTTTCAAGCTTATACCAAACTTTTACACTTGTGTTTTGAAGGCTCACACAACAACCTAAACACTTGTGTTTTTAGGCTTACACAATAACCTATACAACTTGTGTTTTAAAGGCTCACACAATAACCTCACTTAGTATTTTAACAGGCTCACACTATAACCTATTACAAATTAGTGTTTATAACAATGACTTAAAGAGTAACAAAGAGTGAGTAGCAAAATTGCAAGAGTTTGGGTACAAAGTTATCAATTCTCTTGCATTTACTTCTGTTTGGTGAGGTATTTATAGCCTTTACCCACCAAAAAGACATTGCAATAAAACTAGTACAAAATCATCAAAGTATGTTAAACAGATTTTCGCATTAAATGCTTGATAGTCATTTCGCGGTCGTGAATTCCAAATTTCATAAGGAAAACCCTATTTGTGTCTAAGGCTAGTCCACGTGTCATATTCTGATTAGTGCACTAGGAAAATATAGTCGTTGCCTTACACCTACTCTCAAAAGTAGCAGTCGTGATTTATCTTGTACAGGACACGACTTTGGACGCGAATTTCTCTACCAAAAGTGTTCATCTTCTTCTATTGGGTTCGCGGTCACTACCAACAAGATCCCATCGTGATTTTTGACTTCCAATGGTTATCTGGGACACTTATCAAGTTGTGATTATGGACTTGTTTGCATCTTCAGTTACTTCAAAATTTACAATCGTGACTGAGGTAAGCTTTACACTATAAATTCATCTGTCACTTTTGAAGTTCTCCCTTTGGATGAGTCACAGTCGAGAAAGACTCTATGATTTCATCTATCTGATCATCTAGTAAGCCTTCTAATGGATCACGGTCGTGAATTTTAGATTGCAATCACGATTTAGAAGTTACTTCACATACTTTGAAGATTAAGATTTCTATCCAACTTCTAACTTAAAGACTTTCATAAAAACTGCAAAACAACACTAAATAGAAACATTAAAAATGATCAATCCCCTTTGTCAATATCAAAAGAGGCCCAAGACTTAAGATTAACTACTCTAGTCCAACAATCTACCCCTTTTTTGATTTTGACAACTTAGATTGATCCTTAAGTGAAAAAGATGCAGGAAAGTAAAGTTGGATTGTAATATGATTCAATGAATGCTTATGACAAAATTTACTAAGTATATCATTCATTCAATCAAAGGTGAAGTTGATAAAA
>CATIWR010510260.1:0-27349 GCA_949677035.1 Omphalea diandra | reverse complement strand
AAATCATATGTCAAAAGAATTACAGAAAGATGGACCAATAGGTCCCAAATCATATGTCAAATGAATTACAGGAAGATGGACCAATAGGTCCCAAATCATATGTTACATGAATCACATGAATATCCTGGGAGCAATGTTTGCCTTGCTCGGTCACAAAAAAAACAAAGCTATTGCATTTGCACTTGTATAGTTAATTGTTATACTTGCAATGTATCTTAATGATATTTGATTATGGATTATGCCATGAGAATTTGATTATTGTTTTTATTCACTGAGTCGCGACTTACCAAATCGCAAAAGTTTTTTTTTTCAGATACTGAAGAATAGGAATTGGACACTTTCGTGCTTTCAGTTTTACATTGAGACATATGGACCACAGGTTGTCTTCTGAATCTAAACTCTCTCTCTCTTTGTGTCATATACATATATGTGCATCAAATAAATGTTTGATTGTGTGTAGGATAAATAAAACCTTTATGCATATGTATTTTGAACATGAATGATATGAGTTATGTAAATGAATACGATTGTTACAGCTTTGGCTAGTATATTAGCAATCTACTCCTCTAAGCAATAGTGCTAAAGTTGAATTTCTCCAGCTTTTTCACTCTCCCTTATTACATGAAACTGGACTTGAATATGTTTTATTCTCCCATGCTAAATTGACTTCATTGCAATGGCAATGGTAGACTTATTGTCCACCTATATTACTGTTGGATTACATTAAGCATAACCAAGATTTGATAACACTTTTTTAAGCCAAATGGCTTGATTTCTAGCATTTGTAGCTGAGATATACTTAGCTTCAGCAAATGATTAGGGCACCACTTCTTGCTTCTTTGAATGTCAAAAGAATGCACTTGTTCTAAAAGAGAAACATACCATAAGGTACTCTTGGAATCATCAACACTCTTAGCCTAATCACTTTCTACATACCATTACAACTCATCATTTTGAAACTTGCCAAACCAAAGTCCATAATTAGTAATGCCTGCAATATACCTTAGCACCCTTCTTACAACTCTAAGATGAATTTTAATAGGATCTTGCATGAATTTGAATAGCAAACTAGATGCAAACATAATGTTTGGTCTACTTATAGTTAGATGTAGCAAACTTCCCATAATGCTTCTAAAGGCTGAGGCATTTGCTTTCCCACTTCCATCTTATTTTAGTTTGCTTCTTATTTACCACTAAAGGTGTAATAATAAGTTTAGCTTTATTCAACTAAAATTTCTTGAGAACTTCCAAAGCATATTTGGTTTGAGAAATGAAAATACCATTAAAAATTAAGTGACTTGCATTCCAAGAAGAATGTCATCTCCCCTAAATCAGACATCTCAAACTCCTACTATATCCTCTTCTTTAAGTTTTTAACCTCTAAGTCATCTCCTTCTATCACTAGTAGGTCATCCACATACAAGGATACAATCAACCTCACTTCTTCTTCATTCTTCATGGCATACAAAGTGGCTTCATTGTCACTTTTGAGAAAGCCTTGTTGCATTAGATAGGTGTCAATTTTATTATACCAGGTTCTTGAAGCTTACTTGAGCCCTTAAAGAGTTTAGGTTGCTCTATATAAATTTCCTATTCTAGAACACTATTTAAGAATGTTGATTTTACATCAAGGTGATAAATTCTTATTAAGCTTAAGAATGTTGATTTTGCTATAAGTGCCACTAAGAGCCTTATAGTATCATGTCTTGCCACTAGTGCAAATGTGTCAATGTAATTAACTCCTACTTATTAAAAATACCCTTTAATAACCACTCTGGCCTTAAATTTATTTATAGAACCATCATGATTTAATTTGGTTTTATAAACCTACTTAACACCTATGGTTTATAAGACCTAGGCTTCTTAACTAACTTCTAAGTGTCATTCTTCCTAATCATGTTAATCTCCTCCTCTATGGCTTTCCTCCAACCTTCATGACCTGATGGTTCACCATATCTTGTTGGTTCAAATGTGATTATGTTGCATCTGTCATAAATCTCTTGTAGTAGTCTCTGTCCTCTCACAACATGTTTAGTGTCGATATATGTGCTTTATTCTCCTTTAAATGCTTCATGTTCCCATGGTAAAGCTTCAATTTCAACTTTGTCTTAAAGCTTTCCTACCTTCCAATCCTAAGTTGCAACTTCATCAAACCTCACATTCTTGCTAATAAACACTTTCTCTATTTTGGGATTAAAGATTTTATATCCCTTTTTAACATTGTTGTAACCAATGAAGATGCCTACGTTACACTTCTTATCCAATTTGTCCCTCTTTTTTTTAGGCTCATTAGAGCAACAAACACTCTTGAAAACCCTCAAATGCTCCACTGATGGCTTGATTCTATGCCATACCTCAAATGGTACCTCAACATTTACTACTCTTATTGGAAAGAAATTTAATAAATATACAACAAGATTAATTGCCTCAGCCCAAAAATATTTAGCCAAGTTCTTCTTATGCATCAAACACCTGACCATCTCAATCACAATTTTATCTTTTCTTTCACTCAATCTATTTTGCTATGGAGTGTAGGAAATAGTGAGCTAGTTTTTGGTCCCTTTTTTATCACAAACAACCTTGAAATCCTTTGATACATACTCAACACCATTATATGATCTCAACATTTTGATTCCATAGTTTGCGTCCTTTTCTGCTTAAGTTTTGAACTTGATAAACTCATTTAGTACTTTCGATTTCTACTTCAAGAAACTCACCGAATAGTACCTTGAGTAATCATCAATGAATAATAGCAAAAAATTTTCTATTATTCAAAGATGGTATATTTATGGTACCATAAATATCAAAATGCACTACTTACAATTTCTTAGTAAATCTCTAGTTGCTACTTGAGAATGGTAGTTTATTTTGTTTCTCAAATTGGCAAGCTGCACAAACTTCCTTTCCTTCCCTAATTTTCATGTATCAAATTCAAATTTAAATAGCTGAAGTGCCCTAACCTTTTATGCTAAAGAATTGAATTATTTATCATAGTTGAGTATGCATACAAAGTATTTTGAGTAATATCTAAAGGGAAAAGTCTATCTCTTATGTTCACAGTCATCATTTCATTCCCATTTGGATAAACAATTATACATTTCTTCTTCTTAAAATGCAATTCATAATCTTTTTTCTCCTAATAATTGGTCTATACTAAGTAGGTTTAAGCTAATCTCAAGCATACACAACACTTCTGAACTTGATTTTATACATTTTGGTATGTTAATCACCACTGTTCCTTTGCCTTTGACCATGACCCAACTCTATTGCTAACCTTAACTCTTGAATTAAAGGACTTGTTAAGAATTTTGAAACTCTCTTCATCAAATGTCATTTGGCTTGAATAACTATTGTTCGTTGTCTTTTGGTGCTCTAGAAAGGGGGCTAAATAGGGCAATGACAAATTTACAAATTTAAACTAAATGTGAAAATAGATGAAGTATCAACACACAAGATTTATAGAGGTTCAACATAACTTATCTTCATCCTCTCCTCTTGTATTTCTATTAGAGCCTTCACTCTTTTGATAGCTTAAGGCATTATCAACAACCTTTGCACAAGTAAATTTTTTGGAACTACCAAGCCTTTATAGGTGATAGATTTTCAGGCACTATCAACCTCTTACAAGTAATTCATAATTACTACTTAAACCTTAACCCAAAGAAGTTTCCAGGAGATTATAACATTTTTAGGGGAAGGGAAATTCTCTCACTTAAGCTTGATTAATAAATGTATTTTTGGATCCTGGATCACTCTTTTTTCACAATGTAATAGCCTTTTTAATTGAGAATGGTTTTCATAATGGACTACTCATTAATAGAATAATTATCTACTTTATTTTTATTGAGAGCAATTTTTTTATAAGGTTGAATAAGGAACTAGCTATTAAAAAAGAGCTATCGCATCACATTATAGTTGTAAGTAACTAACATCGGTTGAAGAAATTCCACGCCCATTGTTGAGGCATCGACAATTGTTGATTTCACGAGATGGGTGGTTGTCAATTAATATTTAGCTTCAACTTTCATTGGTCCTATCGAAACGCCCATTAAAAGTTTCTATTGGAGGTTAGTGACTCAAGGTTTTTTTTTTTCTTTCCTTTATATGTCCATTTCACTTTTTCTTCAATGATCATTAGATATAAGCAATGGTCATTTATCTATCCTCAATGTCTGTTAGAGGATGCTTAATGCATGTTATTGATTTTAAGAAAATGTGATCTTTATGCTTTGTTTTTAAAAATTTATAGAAGTGATTCAACGTTTATTGGAGTTCTTGCGATGCCCAATGGAAGCTTCTCAATGCCTATTGATTATTTGAGTGTACCTTGTTAGAGAACACTTTTTCGACACCTGTTGCAAAGTACAATGCTCGTTATAAGGTCCAAAAAGTAAGGCTTAACCTTATAGCACTTGTCCAATGCCCATTACAAAAACACAATGCTTGTTAGGCACTTCAACTGAGTTGGCTATGATTTTCACTCTTTAATACTTAGAGTTTTTCAACCTTAAACTCAAATGTGCAGATAACAAATTTGTCTCTAATTATTACTATTTAAAGAGTTAATGTACCTTAAGATTTAGCACAAACAATCTTAGGCAAAGGTTAGTCTTAAGTCTTGTTTGTGATCATCAAAATAAGAACATAAAACCTAGAAGGTTCAACATTCTCCCCTTCCCACCCCCCCCCCTCCCCCTTTTTTGATGATGACATATTATTCTCCAAAGGCAATAAGGATAAGCTAGCTGATAGCACAACAAATCAAATTATTAATGCTTAACTTTCTCTTAACCTATTAAGGTTACTTATTGAACTATCATGTTTCCTTTTTATATTTCTCTCCCCCATAAGATATGCTTATTTTTCACTCCCTCTTTGGCATTATCAAAAAGAAGACAAATAGTAAGTAAAAAACCATGAATTGCAATAAAAGAAACACAAGTAATCCATAGCTTTTCATTCCAAAAGAAAAGGTATGAAACATGTAGTCCATCATCAGCTACATTTGCAAAATAACTATAAAATGCAAAAAAAAAAAAAATTATGCAGATGGATCATGAGGAGTGGTTTGGAAAGGTGAGTTAAGGGTTGGTTTTATTGAGTGAGTATTCTTAGTTTCTTGGCTCTTTCTAGGTTGTACAATTGGCTGCTCTTAGTTAATTGGACTCTCTAGTTATAGATTTAAATCAAGTGTTAAGTTAGATCCTTTAGTTGAGATTTTAGCTTATTCATATTTTGATGAAGGGTAGTGGAGGAAGCTTCAATTCTTCTAATAACAGTAATGAGTTGTTCAAGAACTTTTCACTTAAAGAGGGATAAGGATGAAACAGGTTCACTAGTTTCAATACCACTTGCAACTGCAACTCCTGCCCTTAACAACTTCCTCAATGTTTTCATTACCTTCTTCAACTTAAGGAACATCTAATTCACCAGTCACCAACTTTATCAAACCACTATCTAACATTTGCAAGATTTCCGAGCTTAATAACATCTTTTCACCTATTGGCTCATTTGTAGGCAGCTTCTCTAATGTTAAGTCAAGATCTTCAAGCTCTTCCTCAGTGGAGGGAATGACTTTCATAAGTTTGGCTATCTTTGTGATGTAATGAGCCATCACAAAGGTATTTAACTCATCCACTTGGCTATCTAACCTTTGATGTAGTAGCCATGGAGTTTTTGCCTTTTGTTTATTCTTTGTAGACCATAAGTAGAAGAGATCCATTAGTGTGCAATTGCCATTTGATTGACCCTTGCCATTAACATTACAAACTATGAAACAATGGCCAATCCTAAGGGCATGACTTTTGATTTTGGATGCTTTGTTGTTGTTACTATTGTAGTTGGTAGTCCAATCTGTTATGGACTTCCAAAACTAATTGATGTCAATCTTGAAGGATGGAAGATGTTTTATCAATCCATTATTTGTTGCATCAAAACATCTTGCAAGATCATTTAGGCAAACCTTGTACTTTTTTCATAATATTTTGAATTTGATAATGCCAAGTTCAACATACAAATCACAATCATTTCCTAAAAACTTTTAGAGTAGTAATCAAATGTTAACTCTAAATAAGTATGTTCCCTAATATGACAAGATAGTTCCTAACCAATTCCAATCATTAGTTATTCCATTTGTTATGTTAAGTGGTATCTTTGCAAATCATTCCACTCCAAAAATTTTCCACCATAAAAGCTGTCCTTTTACCAACTAGTGCCATATCCTTCTCTTTATTAGTTTTAAGCTGCAACTAATGAACTAGTGCTATAACTACATCTTTTGAGAAGGATTTGGATAATTGTTATATTTTAGGTCACTACAATGCCTTTTTTTTTTTTTAGATTCATATGATACTTTGGCTTTCTTTGTTTTTGGCAGAGTTGTTGATGGTTCAGTAACTTTTTTCTTCTTTTGAGCCAATATATAAGCCAAGTTTTCCTTAGTCTCAGAGCTAGATCTAAAGGAGGAAGGTTGGGGGTTCTTTCTTATAATTTGTTTAAATCTTTTGTAGAGATCGATTCTGGATGCCATGATGAATGGGTTAAGCAAATGATTATGCAGTAAAGATTCAGAGAGATAAATAAGATGTAAAACAAGTGTCGATATCAAAAAAATAATTAGGGTTTAAGTCCCCCCCCCCCCCCCTCTTCCTTTAAAAAATATAACTGTTGGAGGTGGTCAACAGCCGTATCGGTAATGACAACGATTATTAGACATGACCGTTAACTTGGTTTCCTAAAAAATTCATCCAACGATTGTGGCACATTCTCAATGACCATTGAAAAATATGCCAATGATTATTGGTAATTCAAAACGATCATGGAGACCAACAGATTCAAATTAATGAATTCACATTTAATTCAACAATCATGGGAAACAAAAAAAATGGGCATAGAACATGTTCCTTAGTAAAAAAAACTTAGTTAAAACTAATTTTTAAATAAAACAAAGGAACTTTAAGGCTTAGTTGATGAATATTTTCAATCAAATTGTGACGTCCCAATTACTAATAATTTCTAAAGTGGGTGTATTAACTTATTCATAAAACATGGAATACTAAAGTGACATAACATCATTAAAATCCTCTCATTCTATCAATTGTCATTAAAAGACCTTTTTTCAATTATTATTTTTTTATTTACATTATGTATCTTGTTTCACAACATAGTAATTATTTACAATAAAATATACATGGCTAAAAAAAACTAAAATACTAATTGATTGCATGCTGGCCCAACCTTTATTAGACTGCTAGATAACAACTTCAAAATGTAAACTGAATGTAATCTTTAGTCTACTCTTCCTGAAAGAAAATTTTATGCAAAAGAGTGAACTTGCATACTCAGTAAGTAAATGCATAACGATACTTCAATCTCAAATAACATAACAAACATTTAAATATAAATAACTCATCATCATATCTATGCACGAAATAAAGAGTTTTTACTCTTAAATGCTACACAAGCTATCAAATGATATTATCACATAGGCTGTCATAAATTGTTGCCACATAAGCTATAGATGTCACCGCCACAAAGGCTTTCATTTTTGGCTACCACACTGGCTATAAATATTATTGCCATACAGGCTACAAATATTATTGCCACACAAGCTTTAGATATCATTGTCATACAGGCTATCAAATATTATTGCCACACAGGTTATCGAATGTTATCGCCACACAAGCTTTAGATATCATTGCCACACAGGCTATCAAATATTATTACCACACAGGTTATCGAATGTTATCGCCCCACAGATTATTATATATCATTGTCATACAGGCTATGAATATTTTTGTTTGCCCAACAATATCAAGTATTAGTCTTTCAACAAATCAACTATAAATCCAATAAAATTTCAACAATATAATGACTAATAACGACACCCATAACTTTGGCAGCTCATATCACCACATACTCTCATTCCCAAGTCATAATTTATCAATGTCTCATGAAAAAAAATAAATCAAGAGTATAACCATCTTTTCATCAGTGTATTCATTAATATCATCTCATTAAACAACATTTCATTCCATTGAGTATATGTTCATGGCATTTAACCAATCACACGTATAATACCATTAGCTATTTACTTATCTCCTTCTTCAAGCTTATTAAATCATGGATGGTCCCAGCTTATTCCCACTATTATCTTCAATGCCTCGAGGACCTATTTGAATACACCAAATCAATCCATAATAATAAAGTAAGATTTTCATCTTGTTATGAAAATATGCTCTAGTAAAACATCATGAACTTGATAAGTTGCTTCTATAATTACTTTTAACTCACAAATCCAAATGGCTGATTCTTTTTTTAATTAAACTAGACATATATGGGTACACAATATCCAAAATTCATTCCAAAATATACACTACATAATTTATGGTCAATTTTATGAATTTGCCCTGTTTCAATGTCATTTAAACCTGTGTAGGTCTTACATTATTAGATATATCTCACATCTTACAATCCAACTGCAAAAATGATTTACTAGAAGTTATAAACACATAAAGGAACATTTTTCAAGTTTTACTCATTGTCTAATTCAGTCTATAAAGTCA
Source organism: Omphalea diandra (assembly GCA_949677035.1). Lineage (NCBI taxonomy): Eukaryota > Viridiplantae > Streptophyta > Magnoliopsida > Malpighiales > Euphorbiaceae > Omphalea > Omphalea diandra. Next base: position 18,785 of record CATIWR010510260.1, on the reverse strand, counting down.
CCAAGGCAAATGATAAATCTCAGGGTGAGCAGGTTTTCAACATGTTGATAATCTGTCAAAATGAATGGGAAATATCTCAACAACCATGTTAAATTTGGCAAACATATTTTACCAGCATGTAGCTCATACATAAATATGCAACTTTCAAGTTTTATACATCACCAAATTCCAAATCTATGGCCATCAAATTCTTGAAAAACAGAATTAAAAGACTAATGAGGTTTCATCTAGGTACAGGGTCAGTCACAGTTAATAAGTCATATCTCTTTCCACACAACACATAAATCAAAACTGATTTACAAGTATTTAGAGGGGATATAACCCTACAAATTTCATGTTTTTCAGTTTGTCTAAATTAGCACATAAAGTCATCAAAATATATGAAAACAAAATGACTGAGGTGATTTTAGTTGGTTGTGAACCAGCCCTAATGAAGGAGTCATATCTCCTCACACACACCAAATCAAGCAAAATTGTTTTATATGAATTTTGATGGGGCATAAAGCTACAACTTTTATATTTTACACTTTCCATAATTTCTTTTATAGGGTTATGAAATTATGGGTACAAAATTCTGCTCTAACAATATAACCAACACAATCAGCTCTTGTTTCTCTTGAATTTGAAATTCCATACGTAAGCTCTACCTCAAATACTCCATAATTCTTACTAACTGAGTAAGATTAACATGTCATGAGGGTTAATTTCATGTGAGAAGAAGATAAATTAACTTACCTATTTCTCATAACTAGAAAACCTTAGAATTCTTTCCTAGGCAGCTCACTCTTCTTTCTATCTTTCTTCTTCTTCTTCCTTTCTTTCTTCCTTAGCTTCCTCTTTCTTCTCCTATACCTCATGTTTAACTTCTTTATTTTGATCCTAAAGAATGAAAAATTCCACTCGCAAACCTATTGTAATAAGACAAAATCATAGTGTTTCATTTCTATTGGTTGGAAGTTCACTTTTCCTCTTTTTATCCCTTTTCTTCACTCCTTAAGCACCTTCATCCATCTCCTAATCTCTAGATGCTCCTTATACTTTTAAATAAGCTCTATAACACCATTATTTATGATACTATAACATGCACACAAAATAAGATAATTTTTCATGCAAATATACGAACATTACATATACATTCAAGCATCCCAAATGCAACGATGCAAGTGTCATTGTCGTACTTATCCAATTCACATGTCTAAACAATCATTTATGCAATGCATATATTCAAATATAATGTAATTAAAATGCATATGATTTAGATTGAGGATGTTACAATTCTCCCCATCTTAAAGAAATTTTGTCCTCAAAATTTTACTTAGTAGAACTTTAGAATAGATAAGGATATTGTCATCTCATGTGTTCCTCTACCTCCCAAGTGGCCTCTTTAGGTGAGTGATGACTCCATCTCACTTTAACCATGGGTATCACTCAATTCCTTAATTGTTTTAGTTGCTGATCAAGAATTTTAACTGGTTGTTCATGATAAGTCATATCATCAGACAATTCAATCTCGGGCTCTGATAATACATGGCTAGGATCAGACTGATACCTTCGAAGCATAGAAACATGGAACACATCATGTATCTGAGATAATTATATTGCTAATGCCAATCGATATGCCAAAGGCCCAATTCTCTCTCTGATCTTATATGGTCTAATATACCTTGGTCTCAACTTTCCCCGTTTACCAAACCTAATAAATGCCTTTCCATGGTGAAACTTTCAAAAATACTTCATCTCCAACCTGATATTCCATTTCTCGTCTATATTTATCAACATACCCTTTTTGCTTTCTTGAGTAGCTTGCAATCATCTTCAGACTACTTGGATTTTGGACACTGTATCTCGCACCATCTCGTGACCCTCTAACTGTCTCATCCCTTCAATATCCCAACAAATTGGACTTCTACATTTCCTACCATATAACGTTTCATACAGTGTCGTATCAATACTAGAGTGACAACTATTATTATATGTGAATTCCATTAATGGCAAATGATCATCCCAATTGCCTTTGAAATCTAACACACAAGCTCGCATCATATCCTCTAATGTTTGAATAGTCCTCTCTAATTAACCATCAGTTTGTAGGTGAAAAGTAGTGCTAAAATTCAAATAAGAACCTAAGATTATTTGTAAGTTGTTTCAAAAATGAGAAGTGAATCAAAGATCTCTATCTGACACAATAGAAATAGGAATGCCATGTAATCTCAAAATCTTAGTAACATATATAATGCCAGTTTATGAAGTGAATCTTTTTGTCGTATAGGCAAGAAGTGTGTAGATTTTGTAAGTTTATCTATAATAACCTAAACAACATTATGCCTTTTTTGTGTTTGAGGCAAACCAATAATAAAATCCATTGAAATTTTCTCTCATTTCCGTACGAGAATAGATAAAGGATGTAACTTACCTGCTGGTGCTTGATGTTCTGCCTTGATTTGCTGGCAAGTTAAACATCTTGATACAAACTCAACTATATCTTTCTTCATCATTGACCACCAAAAATGTGACCGCATGTTTTCATACATTTTTATACTTCCAGGGTGCATAGCATATGGTGCATTGTGTGCCTCTTACATAATCTTTAATCTTAAACCATCAACATTTGGCACACAGACTCGATTACCCATCACTATCATCCCATCATCTCTAATAGAAAAATTAGTGTTCTTACCTTCTTGTATCTTTTGTAACATTTTCTGTAAATATGGATCCTTCATCTGAACTTCTTTAATTTTGTCATCTATCACAGGCTTTAGCTGAAGAGTAGCCATTAAAGCTATCACATTCTTAATCTTAAATTTACATTTAAAACATGAAGATTAACCAAGGATGTCAAATTATAACCAACCATACTAGCAGCAACATCTAAGGCTTTTTAGCTTAAAGCATCATTAATAACATTAGCCTTATCCAAATGATAATTAATAGTGCAATCACAGTTGTTCAATAATTTCATCTATCTTCTCTGCCTTAGTTCAATTCTCTCTATGTTGGAATATTTTTCAAGCTTTTATGATCTGTCAGAATCTGAAATGTCTCTCCATACAAGTAATGCCTCCAAATTTTCAGGGCATGGATAATGCCTTTAAATTTTCAAGGCGTGGACAATGGTTGTCAACTCCAAGTCATGTGTAGGATAATTCAGCTCATGAGGCCTTAACTATTAAGAAGCATAAGCTATCACTTTTCCATGTTGCATCAATACACAACCTAACCCTTGTCCTGATGCATCAGTGTACACCAATCCCCCATTTATTGATGGTAATGTCAACATTGGTGTCGTAGTCAATCTCTTCTTTAGTTCCTCAAAACTTTGATGACATTGATCATCCCATTTAAATGCTACATTCTTCCATAATAATTTTGTCAATGGCCCAACAATAATGGAGAATCCTTCCATAAATCGTCTATAATAAACAGCCAACCAAAGAAAACTAGACACCTCTGATACATTTTTGGGCGGCTCCTACTCTAAAATGGCTTTCACCTTAGCTAGATCATGTTGAACACCATGTGTAGACATAATATGCCCTAAAAGGACCACTTGTTCCATTCAAAAGTCGCATTTTTTCAATTTGGCATATAACTATTTTTCTTTTAAGATATGCAATATGATTCTCAGATGTTGTTTGTGCTCCTCATGATTTTGTGAGTATATGAGAATGTCATCAATGAACACAATTATGAACTGATCAAGATATTGCTAAAAGGTATGATTCATTAATGCCATAAATGTTGTTGGTGCATTATTTAACCCAAAAGGCATAACAAAGAACTCATAGTGACTATACCTAATACAAAAAGCAGTTTTTGGAATGTCTGGCTCAGCAACTCTCAACTGTCAATACCCAGATCTCAAATCAATATTTTAAAATATAGTTGCTCCTTGAAGTTGGTTATCAATTCTTGGTAAGGGATATTTATTCTTTATTGTTACTTGATTCAATTACCTATAATCAATACACAATCACATATTCTCGTCCTTTTTCTTCACAAATAACACTGGTGCCTCCCAAGGAGATGTACCAGGTCGAATGAAACCTTTTTGTAACAATTCTTCTAATTATTTCTTTAATTCATGCAATTCCACTGCTACCATTCGATATGGTGCAATAGAAATAGGTACCACACCTGACAAGGTCTTAATATTAAAATCAACTTCTCTATATGGTGGCAAACCTAATAAATCATCAAGAAATACTTCAGGAAATTCTCTCACTATAGGAATATCTACCAAACCCAAACTAGGAACACTAATGTCTGCCACACTTGCTAGAAATGCATCACAACCTTTTTTTATTAGTTGAAAAGCCTGAATAGCTAAGATTTAACAAGTTGGAATAATTTTGGCCCCCAACAAATATAACTCTTAATTGTCCTGAAGATCTTATCATCAATTCTTTAGTATGACAATTTAAAACTACATAATATTTTGCTAACTAACCTATCCCTAAAATAACATCAAATTCCTTAAAGTTCATCAATATTAAATATGCAGTCAATACGACACCACACACTAGCACAAAACAAGTTCTACATACTTTGTTTACAATCACATTACCTCCAGTAGACATCAAAACACCCAAATCATATCTTAAGGATTCAACTACAACATGTACCAGTGATGCAAATTCTAAAGACATAATGAATGTGTGGATCCTGCATCTATCAAAACATAAGCATCTACATTACAAATAGAAATTGTACTAGAAATAACTTTAGGAGCTGTTGGAGTCTCTTGACGAGTGATAGCATAAACTCTAGCCCGTGGTTGAGTATGGGCTGCCTATCCACCACTAAAAACTGAAGTTGATCCATCATGTCCTCCTCTACCTCTACCTCACCCTCTGCTTCTGCTTGTGTCATGAATATTCTCCCCAACATTACTCTGCCCAAGCATATGAGATTTCCTTCTAATCAAACCTACCATTGGACAATCTCGACTCATGTGGCCTAGTTGTTTATAAGTATAGCAAGTAAGCCTTTTAGGTCCTCAACACTCTTACAAATTGGGGCTACACCTCTACCCAATATGTCGTAGGTCCTCTCCTACCCTCTAAGCCTTCAAAACTTCCATAGCTACCTTTACCTAATGTCATATATACTAATCTACCAGGATGACTCTAGCCTATGCCTCTTTGATTACCAGTAACTCTTTGAAATCCCGATCCCCTAGATGATGTGAAACCACCTCTTTTTATTGCTCTATTTGGTTCTCCACTCCACCCTTTGTAACTTCTCTTCCTTCTCGCCTCAATTGCATTCTTCTCTTGGATCACCTCCTCAACTTAAATAGTTGCTGCTACTAGTAATGCAGTATAATTGGTTGGTTTAACTGCTAATCGATCTCGAATCTCTAACCTTAGTCCCCTCTTAAATTTCTGGCACTTCAATTCCTCGGTAGCTACATACTCTGGGGCATATCTTGAGAGTTTAACAAATTGTACTTCATAGTTTGCCACTATCATATCATTTTGCTGTAATTGGGAAAACTCCATCTTCTTCTTATCTAAGTATACTGCTGGTGTGTATTTGTTTGCAAACTCCCTTAAAAAATTACTCCATGTCAAAGTCATCGATTGGGCAATGCTACCTGGATTAGTCTCCCACCAGTCTAATGCATTCTTTTGAAGCAATGATACTGCATACTTCAGCTTTTGCTCTGGGGTACATTCAAGCCTATTCAAGATTCTTTCAGTTCTTCTAAGCCACTCTTTAACCTCAGCAGGATTTGTAGTGTCTTCAAAGTTAATTAACCCTTGCTTCCTCAATCTATCATAATTTTTGTCTATGGCAGGTCTGACATATGCTTGCGCTACAAATCTCTACATCATCTCAGCAAACTACATGATATTTGGGTTTACAACTATAACTGAAATATTTCTTAACATCTCAAGATTCTCTATAATATGGTAAACATGCTCACGTACATGAACAGACTCAATAGACTCTTATCTAACCTCTAGGCTAGTATGAACTCTATTAGGTGCATCCATACTCCTATATGTCAGTGCATGTAAGTATTAACACAATGTAAATATCATATATATCACAATCATATTACACATGTCTACAAAATCATTTACCTGCTCTGATACCACTAAAATGTGACGTCCCAATTACTAATAATTCCTAAAGTTGGTGCATTAACTTATGCATAAAACATGGAATACTAAAGTGACATAATATCATTAAAATCCTTTTATTCTATCCATTATCATTAAAATACCTTATTTCAATTATTATTATTTTTTATTTACATTATGTATCTTGTTTCACAACATAGTAACTATTTACAATAAAGTAAACAAGGCTAAACAAACAAAAATGCTAATTGACTGCATACTATCCCAACCTCTATTAGACTACTAGACAACAACTTCAAAATATAAACTAGATGCAATCTTTAGTCTACTCTTCCTGAAAGAAAATTTTATGGAAAAGAGTGAGCTTGCAAGCTTAGTAAGTAAATGCATAATGATACTTCAATTTCAAATAATATAACAAACATTTAAATATAAATAACTCATCATCATATCCATGCATGAAATAATAAGTTTTTACTCTTAAATGCCATATAAGTTATCAAATGTTATTATCAAACAGACTGTCATAAATTGTTGCCACATAGACTATAGATATCACTGCTATAAAGACTTTCATTTTTTGCTCCCACACAGGCTATAAATATTATTACCACGCAGGCTATCAAATGTTATTGCCAAACAAACTATTATATATTATTGCCACACAGACTGTTATATATTATTTTCATACAGACTGTCGAATGTTATTGCGACACAGGTTATTATTATATATTATTGTCACACAGGCTGTCGAATGCTATTGCGACACAGGCTGTTATATATCATTGCCATATAGGCTATGAATATTGTTGTTTGCCCAACAACATCAAGTATTAGTCTTTCAACAAATCAACTATAAATCCAATAAAATTTTAGCAATATAACGACTAATAACAATACTCATAACTTTGGTGGCTTGTATCACCACATACCTCCATTTGCAGGTCATAATTTTTCAGCGTCTCATGAAAATAAATAAATCAAGAGTCAAACCATCTTTTCATCAATGTATTCATGAATATCATCTCATTAAACAACATTTCATTCCATTGAATATATGTTCATGGCATTTAACCAATCACACGTACAGTATCATTATCTATTTACTTACCCTCTTCTTCAAGCTTATTAAGAGGTGGATAGTCCTGGCTTATTCCCACTATTATCTTCAATGCCTCGAGGACCTATTTAAAAACACCAAATCAATCCATGATACTAAAGTAAGATTTCATCTTGTTATGCAAATATGCTCTAGTAAAATATCATGAACTTGATAAGTTTCTTCTATAATTACTTTAACTCTTGAATCCAAATGACTGATTCTTTTTTTATAATAAAACTAGACATATATGGGTACACAATATCCAAAATTTAGTCCAAAATAGACACTACATAATTTATGGTCAATTTTATGAATTTCCCTTATTTTAATGTCATCTCAGCCTAAGTAGGTCCTACATTATTTGATATATCTCGAATCTTACAAATCCAATTGCAAAAAAAAAGATTTACTAAAAGTTAGAGAGCATATAGAGAAACATTTTTTATGTTCTACTCATTGTCTAATTCAGTCTATAAAGTTACCAAAATAAATGACCAATCTCAAGGTGAGCAGGTTTTCAATATGTTGAAACTCATTCATAATGAAGGGGAAATATCTCAACAACCATGTCAAATTTGGAAAACATATTTTACAAGCATATAGCTCATACATAAATATACAACTTTTAAGTTTGACACATCACCAAATTAAGAATCTATGGCCATCAAATTCTTGGAAAATAAAATTAAAAGACTGACGAGGTTTCATCTGGGTACAGGGTTAGTCACAGTCAATAAGTCATATCTCTTTCCACACAACACATTAATCAAAACTGATTTACAAGTATTTAGAGGGGATATAAACCTACAAATTTCATGTTTTTCAGTTTCTCTAAATCAGCACATAAAGTCATCAAAATATATGAAAATAGAAAGATTGAGGTGATTTTAGTTGGTTGATAACTAGGCCTAATGAAGGAGCCATATCTCCTCTCACACATATCAAATCAAGCAAAACTATTTCAAATAAATTTAGATGGGACATAAAGCTACAAATTTCATATTTTACACTTTCTCTAATTCCTCTTTTAGCATTATGAAATCTGTAAAATTTTGCTCTAATAACAAAACCAACACAATCAACTATTGTTTCTCTTGAATTTCAACTTTCATACATAAGCTCTACCTCAAATACTCCATAATTCTTACTAATCATACATGATCAACGTGTCATGAAGGGTTAATTTCATGTGAGAAAAAGATAAATTAACTTACCTATTCCTAGAACTAGAAAACCTTAGAATTCTTTCCCTGGCATCTTACTCTTCTCCCTCTCCTTCTTCTTCTGCTTCTTCTTCTTCTTCCTTCCTTTCTTTCTTCCTTAGGTCTCTCTTTCTTCTGCGGTGCCTCACATTTAACCTCTTTATTTTCATCCTAAAGGGTGAAAAATTCTACTTGTATACCGATTATAACAAGACAAAATCATCATGTTTCATTTTTGTTGGTTGGAAGTTCACTTTTCCTCTTTAATCCTTCTTATTCACTCCTAAGTACCTCCATCAATCTCCTAATCCTTAGATGCTCCTTATACTTTTAAATAAGCTCTATAACACCATTATTTATGATACTATAACATGCACACAACATAAGATAATTTTTCATGCAACTATACAAACATTACATATACATTCAAGCTTCCCAAATGCAATGGTGTAAGTGTCATTGTCATACTTATCCAATTCACATGTCTAAACAATCATTTATCTAATATATATATTCAAATATAACGTAATTAAAATGCATATGATTTAGGTTGAGGATGTTACACAAATGATCATGAATTCAACTAAATTTTGGACAAGTTAATCATAAGCATTCACAGTTAAAATTTTTAGTCAATCAATCTAAAAGCGTTAATAGTGATCAAATAGTAACAAATGCAATAAAGTTCAAGAGAAAGTTGAGAAAGAGATGAACTTAATTAAAGCTACTTAAAGGTATTGTCTTCTATCATGCCAAGTTCCCTTTTGATGAATTGCATTCTCATCGCAAAGAGGTTTGGTGAAAATATCATCTAATTGATGTGTAGTATCAATAAACTCCAATATAATATTGTCATTGTTTACATGATCTTTGATGAAATAGCATCTTATGTTTATATGTTTGCTTCTAAAATGTTGAATGGAATTTTTAGACAAGTTTATAGTACTAGTATTATCACACTTAATAACAACTTACTCTATAATAACTATGTAATCAAGAAGTTGTTGTTTCATCCACAAGATGGGTACAACATAGACCAGCTACCACACACTGATCTTTCTGCAGTTTACAGAGCAACTGAGTTTTGCTTTTTGTTACTCCAAGACACTAAGAATTAACTAAGAAATTAACATGTGCCTAAAGTAGTCTTTCTATCTATGGTACACCCAATAAAAACAACATTAGAAAATGCATTTAATTCAAACAAATAACTCTTAGGATACTAGAGTCTTAAATAAGGAGTAACAATAAGATATTTTAGTACGTGTTTTACAACATGCAAGTGAGATTCCTTAGGATTAGATTGATATCTAGTACATAAATAAATATTAAACATATTATCAAGTCTAGAGGCTGTGAGACATAGTATATGTCCAATCATACCTCTGTACAGTTTTTGATCCACATTCTTACCATGTTTGTCCATGTCTAGCTTAATGTTAGCACTCATTGGCATTTTACAAGGTTTGTTGTTGTCCATGCTAAATCTTTTGATTAACTCCTTCCTTTTTCTGTTTGATTTGTAATCTAAGAAAGAATTTAAGTTTTCTCATCATGCTCATCTCAAACTAACTCTATTACTTTCGAGTAATCTTTACATAAGCAAACATTAATGGCACTAATTTTAATATCTACATATATTTGTACTAACAATATGTTTCCATTCTCTTTCTTAGAAAAAAGAGTTATATCCACCAATCCCTTGGTAAAGCCTTTTTTTATAAGAAGGTTACTTAATCTCTCATATTAAGCTCTTAGAGTTTGCTTCAAGCCATACAAGGCTTTGGTGAGCTCATACACGTGATTAGGAAAACAATGGTTTTAAAATCTTGGAGGTTGTTTAGCAAAGACTTCCTCTTCAATTTAACCATTGAGGAATTTACTTTTGACATCCATTTGGTACAATTTCAAATTCATGTGAGATTCAAATGCAAAGATAATTCTAACGGCTTCAAGTCTAGCTACAGGTGCAAAAGTCTTATTAAAGTCAATCCTTTCTTCTAGGTTATAGCCTTTAGCTACTAACCAAGCCTTGTTCCTAATAATGACTCTAAGTTTATCATGTTTGTTTCTATAGGCCCATATAGTTCCAATAATAGAATGGTTATAAGGTCTAACAACTAAGGTTCATACTTTATTTCTTTCAAATTGAGTTCTTCTTGCATAACAAGGACCTAATGTTCATCTCTAAAGGTCTCATTTATGGACTTAGGTTCAATAAAGGATACAAAAGCAAGATTAGTACATGTATTTCTAAAAGATGATATGGTTGATATAGGATTTGATGGATCACCAAAAATAAGATCTCTTAGATGATCTTTCTTGTAAATCCAGTCCCTTTCCAGCTGAGTTTGATCTTCACTAGGATTTAAAGTATATGGATTTTTATTTCTTTCATTTCTTATATCCTATAGCATGTCCAAATTCTTTCCTTCTTCTCTAATGTTTAGCTTACTCGTGGGACCTAGAAGATTATCAACATCTTATTCTTTTCTTGAAGAATTGAAGTCAAATTCATAAAAGACAATATGCATAGACTTCTCTACAACAAGTGTTCTCTTGTTGAAGACTTTATACCCTTTGTAAGTGGTAGAGTATCTAAGGAAGATTCCTTCATCAAATTTGGAGTCAAACTTACCAAGGTTGTCTTTAGTGTTTAGAATAAAACACTTACAACCAAAAACTCTAAAATATGCAATCTTAGGCTTTCTATTATTCCATAACTCATAAGGACTTTTCTTTAACAAGGGTTTTACTGTGACTCTATTTAATAAATAGTAGAAAGTATTTACAACTTTAGCCTAAAAATACTTAAAAAGATTATACTCATTCAACATGGTTCTAGCCATTTCTTGAATAGTGTTATTTTTCTTTTCCACCACACCATTTCATTATAGAGTTCTAAGAGTTGAGAAGTTATGTGAGATAATATAATCGTAACAAAAATATGAAACTTAACATTCTCCAACTTACCTCTATGGTTACTTTTAATAAAATAGATTTTCAAATCCTTTTATTTTGAATTCTCTTGCAAAAGGTTTTTAAAAAATCAAAATAAGAATCCTTATGAAGGAGAAACAACACCCAAGTATATCTAGAAAAATCATCTATAATGATAAATGCATAATGCATGCCTCTTAAACTAGCTACCTTAGTGGGGCCAAAAAGATTTGTGTGAAGCAATTTTAATGGTCTAGTAGTTACCTTGTTCTTAGCTTCGAAGGAGGATTTAATTTGTTTACCTTTTTTACATACTTCACAAACTCCTTTTGTAAACTTGACTTTTGGCAGATCTTCAATCAAGTCTCTTCTCTTTAGCTTGAAGAGAACTTCCATGCTAACATGTCCTAGCCTTCTATGTTAGGTTTTTCCTTCATCAACTAATGATATTAAACACTTTGCATTATGGTTAGTAAAAGAGTTTAATTAATCACATAAATATTATGAACTCTTATACCAATGAATAAAAATTTATTGTCACTCATCCTTGATATATAACATGATTGTGGCTCAAACATAACTCTAAGGTCTTTGTCTCACAGCTGACTTAGTAAGTTGTGCTTGAGTCTATCAACAAGCAATACTTTATCAAGGATAGGAGAGTCGTCATCCTTATCCACTTAACCTATGCCAACAATTTTGGCTTTGCCATTGTCTCCAAATGACACATTTTTTAGACCTCCAAGGTTTTTCAAATGTGAGAAGAACTTTCTTTGTCCTATCATGTGCTTTGAACATTCACTATCAAGATATCACTTTTGCTTTCCAACTTGGGATTTTAAGCACATCCGTAAAATAAAAAAGATTACATCTTAGGTACCCAAGCCTTCTTATGTCCTAAACGGTTAGCGCTTGCCAAATGCTCATCTTTCCTTATTGATTGGCAATGATAGGCAATGTGACCATATATACCACAACAGAAATAATAACCATCAAAATGGATTGGCATCCTACTTCTAGGTGATACATGCGTATAATGTCTCTTAGACTTATAACTCTTTTGAGCAATGTGTCTAAGAGTATATCTCATGTGAGGAACTTTTTTATGTTGTGAGTGAGTATACTCATGGTTGTGCCAAGATTTGTGTCTTTGCACACTTTGCCTCTTAGGCTTGTAAGAGTGATACATGTAAGCATAATTTGCTCTAAGAGGAACATTTCTCAATTTTGTGTGATTTTGTTGAGACTTTCCTCTTGTACCATTATTTATGGCATTTCCCCTTTTTGAATCCTTTGGTGTCCTAATAGAGTTAGAAATAATATTCTTATTAGCCTTAACAAAGACTATTTGAGAAGTTGAGGGAGCAGCTGAATAAGTGGCATTGTAGCCTAATCTATATTTGATGGATGGACTCTTTTGATCCTTTAGGATGGAGTCTAAGTTATCTTTTCCTTTAGTGAACTTGTTGAGATTTTCATTTAGCTTAAAGTTCTCAATTGCAAGAGACTCTACCTCCTTAACTAAAGTTTCTTAACCTTTAACACATTCTTTCAAAGATTTGTTCTCTTTTTGAAAAGAGGAGAAACTGGACTTGAAAGTCTCAATGCTCATAGTGAGTTTGGCAATTATAGAGTACAATTTATCTTTACAGTAAGAGTTAAAAGGATTTTCCTCTTTGTCACCATTACTATTACTGTCACTATTACATGTATGTTCACTTGAGAATTCATTGATTGTTCCTTAGTTGCCATGAGATAGAGGTTAGCAAGTTTCTTTCTTGTCTCATCTTCATCAGGTTCAAAATCATTAGTGTTATCCTAAGTAGATTTGTATACTTCTTTTGCTTTTTTTGGAGGTGTATTTCTTGGAAGGAGGCTTGCTTTTCTTAATCTTAAGATAATATGATTTTATATACCCTTTCTCATTGCATCCATAGCTGGTGAGTTGATTCTTGTAGCCTCTCTTTTTGTAGCTCCTTGACATTTTTTTCTTTTTTGTTTAAAAGAAATTTCTTTACTTGGTTGGTGATGAAGACAATATGCTTATCTTCACTACTTTCTTCATCATCACTAGAAAAGGAAGATGTTAGTAAATGAGAGGAAAAAGGAGTTTCAGAATATACCTCTTTGGTTTTCAATTCCAAGTCTTTCTTACTCATCCCTATGTTTTCAGTAGGCTTCTCAAGAGTGATCGTATGAGCCAATAACTTTCTCATAAGCTCATCAAGTGATAAGGCTTTCTAGTTTGTTGGCTTCCTCTATAGTTGTCTTCTTAGCTTCCCACTTATCTTTGGGAAGCATTCTTAAAATTTTTGCTATTATGTCCACATTTGTATATAACTTTCCCATGGTCTTGAGAGTGCCCACAATGTCTATAAATTTGTTGTACATCTCTATGATAGTCTCAGCAAGAAGGTATACAAATGTTTCATATTTATATGTGTATTTGTATCTTTTTCTTTTTGACTTCACTGGTTCCTTCATGTTGAGTCTACAATGCATCTCATATTTCTTTGATTGATGTACACATTTGTAGCTTAGCATATTGAGACTTATGAATTACATAGAAAATAACATGCATTGCTCTTTTATTTTTTAAGTTTCCCTTCTTTTCTTCTGTAGTCCATTCACTTTTAGGTTTTGGTATGAGAACTTCTCCTACTAGTTTGTTGGAACTTTTTTTCCTTCCTTAATAATGTCCCATAAGTCAATGGTTTCATTATCAAGGAAGATCTCTATACATTTCTTCCAATATCCATAACCATCTCTCTTGAAGAATGGAGGCTTATGAATGGATTGTGATTCTTCATGACATGTCATGATCCTTACTCTATGCACTTAAACTTTAATTAAGAGACCTACTTTGATACCAACTATTGTCCTTTGATGCCTTAGAAGGGGATTGAATAGGGCAATGACAAATTTACAAATTCAAAATGTGAAAATAGATGAAGAATCAACATACAAGATTTATAGAGGTTTGACACAACTTGTCTACATCATCTCTTCTAGTATTTCCACTAGTGCCTTCACTCTTTTAATAACTTAAGGTGCTATCAACAATCTTTACATGAGTAAGTTTTCAGGCACTACCAAGCCTTTATATGTGATGGATTTTTAGGCACTATAAATCTTTTACAAGTATTTCACAATTACTACTTAAACCTTCACCTAAAGTAGTTTCTAGTTGCTGCCTTAAATCTTTCACAAGAGATACTTTCAAAGGGTTTCTCAACATTGAGTTACATAATAGGATATTATAACATTTTTAAGGGAAAGAAAACTCTCTCACTTAAGTTTACTCAATGAATGTCTTTTTGGATGCTAGAACACTCTTTTTTCATAATGTAACAACCTTTTTGATTGAGAATAGTTTTCACAATGGATTACTGACTTAATAAAATAGTTCTCTACTTTATTTCTATTGAGAGCAGTTTCTTTTATAGGCTAAATAAGCAACTAGTTATTTAAAAAGAGCTATCACATCACATTATAGTTGTAAGCAATTAACACGTGTTGAAGAAATCCCATACCCATTGTTGAGGCATCCATAATTATTGATTTCACACAAATAAGTGGTTGTCATTCAATATTTAGCTTTAACAGTCATTGGTCTTATTGAAATGCCTGTTTGAAGTAGCTGTTGAAAGTTGGTGACTCTAGATTTTTCCTTTTCTTTCCTTTATATGTCCATTTCACTTTTTCTTTAATGGTTGTTGGATATAAGCAATGGTCATTGATTATATGCTCAATGTCTATTAAAGGCTCAACGTCTGTTGTTGATTTCTAGAAAATGTGATCCTTATGCTCTATTTTTCAAAATCTACAAAAGCGATTTAATGCTTGATAGAGTTCTCGCAATGCCTATTGGAAGCATCTCAGTGTTGTTGATTATTTGACTATACCTCATTGGGAGGTCTATAAGTTATAACACAAATTAAAGTACTTTTTCAATGTCTATTGCTAAAGTCTAATGCCTGTTGTGAGGTCCAAAGAATAAGGCTAAACCTTAGAGCACTTGTCCAATGTCTATTGCTAGGTCCAAAGAGTATAACTCATACTAGAGCATTTGTCCAACGCTTGTTGGGCACTTCAGCTAAGTTGGCTTTGATTTTCACTCTTTAATACGTAGAGTTTTCTAACCTTCAATTCAATGTGCTGATAGTAAGTTCATCTCTAATCATTAGGTTCAAATATTTGATGTACCGACAAGATTTAACACAAACAATCTTGGTCAAAGGTTAGTCCTAAGTCTTGTTTATGATCATCAAAATAAGAACTTGGAACCTAGAAGGTTCAACATTGTCAACTAGCCAACTGTTCATTTCACCCTTAGCAGTATGAATAGTTACTATAATAGCCTCTCAGTTGGTGTTTCTTGATCTTGATCTACTTATGCTTATTAAATAAGTTATGGTTGCTTATTCTTGCATACCTTGGCCATGTGTCTAAATTGATTGCAGGCTCTACATTGAATGTCAGGCTTGAACTAGTAGTATTTCTCAACATGTGTCTTCTTCTTGTAGTGTTTACAAGATGGATACTTTCCTTTTTTTCCAGCTTTTTCATCTTCACACTTTTTATCTTTCCCTTTATAGTCTTTTGACTGCTTCTTGCCTCCGCTTAATTGACCTCCTTCACCTTGCTTTGCCATAAAAGCTCTTTCAGGTGCCTCATCCTGCCTTACACTGAATATCTACTCTATGGCATAGAAGGCATTCATCACTTCAATTAGAGTGATGGTGGACAGGTCTTTAGCTTCTTTTAGTGAGGATATCTTTGGCTCAAATCTTGGCGGAACACTCACCAGAACTTTGCTTACAACTCTTTTGTTTTACAAGTGTTCTCTATGAAGTCTTCGTTGGTTAACAATCCTCATCAACCTGTCACTGTAATCCTTAAGTGCTTCAAAGTCTCTCATTTTAAGAGTTTCAAACTCTCTTCATAAATTCAAGACTTGAATTTGCTTGGTTCTATCTTTTCCTTAGAATTCCTCCTTGAGTTGATCTTTGGTTTGTTTTGTTATTTCACTATTCATAATTATAGTGAATATTGATTATGAAATAGAGAAATGGATTGCAGCTAAGGCATTGTACTTTTTAGCACATTCCTCATTATATTGATGGATTTCTGCTATGGTAAGATGGATTGTAATGGTGTTGGTTCTCTACCCATTTCCACAACATCCCAAAGATTAAATGCCCTTAGGTGAGCCTTCATTTTCATAACCCAAACATGGTAGTTTTCACTATAAAAATTAGGTAGTGCGGTGATTGAGAATCCTTTTGAAGCCATCAACTTTTCACTTAAGGTGTTTAGGTCTTTTAGTGGAGGGTTAAACTCACTTGTTTTCTTTCTTTGCAACTGTTAAAGATCTATAAAAAATCTGATAATATGTTCAAATTAAGACTGAAATTCAAATAAGATAATGAACTTTAGCAGCAAGAACAAGTGTTTGAGAAAAGTTGGAACTTAGCTTGGGTTCCTTTTTATTCATACATAATTTTTAATACAATGCCAACTTATAAAGCTAATACAAAAGAGTTTTAGATATTGTTTATAGCTCACTAATGCTTAGCATTTACATTAACACCATACTATCATTAGAGATACGGTTAAAAGAATGACTAAAAGTTGAATTTTAAGTTGAATAGCCAATATTTAGCATGGTTATGGCGTATACTTTTCAACCAAAAACTATTAATAATATTATTCAAAAAATCTTCTTAAAAAGTCTTGTAGAAGAATGTCAACTTGCTAACACTACTGACATGTTTAGCCTTGTGGCTAAACCAACCACCATTCGTGTTATACTTAGTATCGCTATAAGTCATGGTTGGTCTTTATGGTAACTTGACATAAATAATGCTTTCCTTTAAGGAAATCTCTCAAAAAATGTCTATATGTCCTAGCCAACAGTTGGATAATTTATCTTGATAGTCACTAAATTATAATCAAAATTCTAATGTGGTCACTAAATATTAATTTTAATCAATTGAATCACTAAATTTTAATTTTTATTCTCTTATCATCCAATCATTTACTATTTTATTGACCAATTTTTCTTATATTTTTATTCCATTGTTAAATTATTTTAGATTTTTAATTCATAAGAGAATTTTACATTTCTATTTTTATGAGTTATGATAAACAAATCTAAAGCACAAAATCAATTTATAGTTAAAACATTATAAAAAAAATTAACTAATAAACCATAATAGAATCAAAATCAAATTTTAATAATTCAATTGAATAAAATTAATTTTAATGATTGTAATAAAATTTAATCATAATTTAGGGACCATGAGAATGAATTATCCCCATTATATTTTATTGATAAAGGCCATCCAACATATGTCTACAAGCTCAGAAAAGCTATATATGCTCAAAAATAAGCTCCATAGGCATGGTATTAGGAACTTAGAAAGTTTCTTCTTTCCTTTGGTTTAAAAGATTCATATGTTGATGCTTGTCTCTTTGCATTCAATATTCATAGTAATATTACACATCATCTTCATAGGTAACAACCATGGTAGATCAATTTGTGACTCCTCCTGCTCATCGTTTTTCTATTAAGGATTTTAGGGTAAATTTCACTAATTATCCTTTAGTTTCTAATAAACACACTTAATTGTCCCTAAATGAAAAATTGTAAAGATAAAGTCTCCATCTAAAAAATGGAGATTGAAAAGATGACATGGCTAGTAATTTTAAAATTTTTTTTAAAAGGGTGAACAATTAACCATATAACAGTGACACCTTTTTGATACACACACTCTCTCTTCAACGCATGACATCACACCCTCTAAATCTCTTCCTTTACCTTGCCATTATTGTCTCTTCCTCATCTCTTTCTCTCTTTCTTAACAATTTCTTAATTCCAAGTTTATCAATTTATTCACTTCTTAGTTCATCTTCCATACCATAAATTAAAATTTCAATTTTTCAGAATTTTGTCCCCTTTAAAATTCTACTTCCTTCCATCCTTCCTATGCCTGATCAATTGATGGTTTTGATTAGATATTTTCCTTTTAACTTTTCTAAATCCTAATAATGATAATAAAATCATTTGTTTAACTATGGAAAAGAGCAACTCACTCCATTATCAATCTCAAGAACTCAACAAAGTCCTTCACGCACTAGTGATTTCGACTACAACTGATTGAAAGCTCAAGAATGTGTCGTCATTGCTAGAAATTTCTATGAAAGTAACACCGTTTTTACAGGTTGTTGATTTGGGTTGACTTTCACACCATTAGAGTTCACTTCCTTTTTAGTTTTTGTTAATTTGGATTTTATGATAAGTGATGTGTTGTCCCTAGGCACCAAGAAGGGGGGTTGAATTGGTGTTTAAAAATTTAAAATAAGGATGAAGAGAAGAAGAAAGAAATGTAAGGACACAAAGGTTTTATAGTGGTTCGGGCAAAACAATCCCTACGTCCACTCCCC
>CATIWR010510189.1:0-42396 GCA_949677035.1 Omphalea diandra | reverse complement strand
AAACACCATTGGAAGATAGTGGAACACCCAATTACTGAGAATTGGGGAGTGGATGTGGGGTTGATTATACCCGAACCATAATAAATCTTGAGTCTCCATTATACTCTTTTTCATTCTTACCTTATTGTTTTAATTTTTATACACCAATTCAACCTCTCCCCCTTTTTGGTGCCTAGGGCCAACAGTAGTGTACCTTTTTAATAATGTTTCTTCAAATATATGGACATGAGTCCATATGAGATATGGACAAGTAAGAAGCCTAAAATGTCACACTTAAGGATTAGGGATGTAGTGGTTATATAAAGTGTCTATTATCTAATAAGCTCATGTTAGGTTAAATTAAGTGTAAGTTTATGGGTATCCTAAGGAAACCAAAGGATACTAATTTGACCATACCATTATGTAAAAGGCATTTATTGTAAGAAATGTTATGTTTCTTAAGAAATTATTTCTTCTAAGAGAAAACAATGAGAGTAACATAGAACTTGAAGAGGCTTAAGGACCACGAACTAACATCCAAAAGGAGCAAGAAACACTTCTTATATCATTAGATATGCTACAAGAAACTCAAATGACATAACTCCATCATTTTGGTTGAGTACATCGTGCACTCAAAAGATATAGATTTCTCATTATAATTGATATGACATAGAGTACAATAAGGATGAGTCTATTAGTTATGAAGAGGCAATGTGCGACATTAAATCGTCAATGTGGCTTGAGGCTATGAAATTTGAAATGGATTCTATATACACTAACTAAGTTTAGAACTTGGTGGATGCATCCGAAAGGATAAAACCCATCGAATGTAAGTAGGTCTTTAAAAGAAAGACTAATATTGATGGCACAGTGCAAAGGCACAAAGCTAGGCTAGCTGCTAAAGGATATTTTCAAAGATAAGGTTTTGACTTTGATAAGACATTCTCATTTATACCACTAAAATCTATTATGATTTTGTCATCTTCAGTTATATACCATGATCATAAGATTTGTTAAATGGATGTCAAAATATCTATCCTTAACGAAAACATAGTCTATGATGTTTATATTGTATAACTTGAGTTTTATGTCCAAGGAACATGCTCATAAGATGTGTAAGCTATAAAACTCCATTTATGGACTTAAGTAACCTTACAAGATTTGGAACATACATTTTGATTAGATAGTCAAAGAGTTTAATTTCATGAAAATGTGGATCAACCATGTGTTTACAAGAAGCTTAATAGGAGCAAGGTGGTATTCCTAGCCATATATGTTGCTGACATATTGATTATAGGAAATTACATACCATCTCTTCAAACAATGAAGATTTGGTTGTCTAAGAACTTTTCCATAAAAGACTTATGTAAAGTGATCCAAAAAGTGACTGATATATATAATGGTGATATGAGTTGGAAGATTCCCTAACAAGTGACCACTACTAACTCTGTGATTAGAGCTATGTGCAACACTCTAAAATTTATAAATTTTATTTTTCCTACAACCATAAATAATTCAGTTGTTGAAATATATTTATTTATGATATTATTTAAATTTTAGATTCAATTTGAGTATTTAAGTAATATAAAGAGTACATTTTTTATGAAGAAAAATGGTTTGGATATTTGTATATATAATTAATATCGTGGGTGATTTAATATAAGAAGGACAAAATATTTTTAAAGTATATTTTAAATTTATTTATGTACATGTGATTATGAATTTTAATAATTTAATAAATATTCTAATTTTTTAAAGATAAGTGATATTATAATAATGAGATTATTATTTTAATTAAGGTTGTGTTAGTTATTAAATTTAATAAGTTATGTTTAATAAATATTATGCATTTAAGAATTTAAGTTTAATGAGTTTGTGATGATAATTAATAATTTTTTATGAGTTTGTGTAAAAAATATATATTAAATAATTTAAGATTTTAAAGACATAAAATTAATTATTTAAATATGAATTTAATTGTGATTTAAGAAATTTATAAAAATTAATTTAAATTAAATGAATTTATTATTTAAATTATTTTAATGTTAATTATATTATGTAAATTTATTATGTTAATTAAATGTTTAGAGAATTCAATTAAAAGATTTTAACAATATTAAGTTATTTAAGTTTATCAAATTTATTGATTAAGTTGATTTAATTAAAAATATTATGTGAATTGATTTAATTTAATTTATTTAATCATGAAAAATTAGATTATTTATGTGAGAAGATTTTTATTATTTTGAGAGTTTATGAGATATATTTTATATATTATCAAATTTATTGATTAAGTTGATTTAATTAAAAATATTATGTGAATTGATTTAATTTAATTTATTTAATCATGAAAAATTAGATTATTTATGTGAGAAGATTTTTATTATTTTGAGAGATCAAATTATTTATGAGATATATTTTATAGGATGATAAGTAATTAATTATGGATGATTTATTGTATGATTTAAGTAAATTTAATATTAATCTATTTAAGTGAGATATTATATTTATTTCTAAGAGAGTTAACTTAATTTAAGTTAATTTATATATTTTCTAGAAATTAATTTAATTATAGATGGAGAATTTAAGTTTATAAAATTTCAATATTTTTTATGGTACAAATTTTAACTTTGAAAATTTTGATTATTACGTTATTATTATTATAATTATTAGTATTATTACTATTTTAAAAAAACAAAAGCAACAACAAAAAAACAAGGCGTTGCACATCATTTTGACTTAAAGCCAAAACAAGTGCAGGTGTAGGACAACCATCCCACCCCTCACAAGCACACACAAAGTAAAGAGAAAGGAGAGAGATGTATAGCAGGAGTTACCGTAAGCGGCAGTTGCAGTGTGCCCAGTAGGCTACATTCAACTTGAAAGCAAAAAATTGATTAATAAGCGCAGAAAAATATTTCACCCATAACTCTCCAACCATAGCTCCATTTTTGGTAATTCAAATTTCTATGATAAGTTTTTTTCAAGCTTTCCATTGACACCTATAATAAAACATCTATATAGTAATATTCTGTAAAGGAATAAACTCTTCATAGTCATAAAAAATTGGGGTTCCAACTTAAGCCAGTTGTAAATAAAAATAAACTTTATATTGTAATAAGTTATAACTTTTTAAAGTCTCATCTTAAGAAATATGCCTCTACATAGTAATATAATTATATATATTTATTTTAAAAATATATACTATGCTACATTATTTAAGATGATAATAGTGCTATACTATATGTACTATTATTTTTATGTGTTTTAATATAATTAATTAATAAAGCATGTACATATATTGAAAAAATAAATAAACAAAAAACTATTACATTTACTTATCAGTGTTGGAAATATATAAGTTATTTTCAAAACATTTAACTATATAATGTTAGAAATATATAAATCTTCTCTCATTATTATCCTTTTACCAATACGATTAATAACATGTTCATAAATAATTTCAAACTACATGCGTTGTATTTAGAGCTAAAAAATGTCCTTCTTTTTTTTTTTTTTGCTTGTAGCACATGGCCATTTATTATTATATACTTAGTGTATAAAATTTAGTACCTATACCTCTATTAAGTTATAACCTCTTCAGAGTAATAAAATTTGTATGGTCCCAAAAAATATGACTATGTAGAGGTTTTACTATAATTCGTCTAAAAAGGCGCTTGGATGGTGATGCAACAATTGGTCAAAGTTTTGAACAAAGCTCAAATTTTAGGCAATTCCAAATGAATGAGAGCTCATATAATGATGTTGTAAATTTCTAAAAACTCTCAGAAGGATGATATTCAAGATGGCTTTGACTATTTTCTTAACGATCACTGGGGCAAAACTCTAGCCATATGAAGCAGTGGTTTCATGGAGGCTCTAGCAAAGCTCGGGAGGTGAATTGGAATAGAACATTCTACTCTTTCTCCTAATCATGGTGGTGCAATTTTCATGAATTTTAGATGACTTGGTGTGATTTTATGAATTTTTGTTGATTTTTGATAAATACAAATTGGGTTCTAAAATATAAAATTGATGTTTGTGTGAGATTAATTTGTGAGAAATGGATTGTATAGATATGAAATAATGTTAAGTAAATTAATTGATGGAGAATTAGCTAATTGTATATACATTAAGTTTAATTGCTTTTATGACTAAATTAGATGGATATAAAAGATTTGAGGATATTTATGGAATTGCAAATTCAAAGGAAATTAATAAAAATTTTTTAATGTTTATGAAAATGATTTAAAAGATTGTGATAAGATGAAGGTAATGATGTAGAATGAGGATTTTACATATTTAGCTTGAATTTGATGAAATTGTGGATGATTTGAAAAGGAGATTATATTGAATAATTATAGATCTCAAATGGACATTGTGTGTTGTGATTTCGTATAGATATTAGACTCGTTTTATGAGTAGGATTAACTCAATTTACATAGAAGTTCTACTGAATTTTTGGTAGAATTAATTAACTTATATAGATGAAAAAATAAATGAAATTATTAGAAACGATTAAATAGGAATTATAAGGAGGTAGATGGAAGTGATTTCTAAATTATGTTTATGTATGACTATAGGATGAATGGATATGAACAATTTATTTGGAATCGAATTAACGATCAAAGTGGAAGATAATTGATTTTAGCCCTACATTCTAAGCAAATGGATAAACTTATAATACATTATATTATTTAATTATTATTTATGTATGCTTCAAACTGAATTTAGATTTAAAGATCATTTCTTAGAATTTTTTTTATGAAATTATTATTTTAACATTAAATTTTGATGAGTAAATAAGTATAATCTAGATTGATTTCAATTAAATGATTATCTTCTAGATCTATTCATGAAATATTTCTTTGATTTTAAATTCTAGAGATTGGATTTATTTACAATATTATAAAATTGAATTTTTATGATTTTTGTATATGATTTTAGAATTTTCTTTCTCTTAGAATAATTCCTTAAATGTGATCATTTGAAATAAAAATTATATTCTATTGAAAGTAAAAAGTATATGGATATTTTGGATTTATTAAATGAAGTATGTTTTGTTATAATTTTTAGTTATAAGATCATTTGAATTTTATTATATAAGATGAGTAATATTATAGCTAGATAAAATGGTATACACTTATGTTGTTTATGCAATCACACCTTAGTCGTTGGATGTTAAACTAATACATTACACAAATATATGTATTACATTGTGTTTGGAAGAACACTTAGTGTACACATCCTTTTGGGTCATGCGCTAGGTGGTCACCCTTTAGGGTTATTAAGTCTATGCATGTAAGACTAGAATTCACACTTTGAGTTGCAAGGTGAGACATCTTCATGTCTATTACTTGTGAGGATCAGTACATTACATAGTTGAGTGTGTGTGTGATTTTGTTAGTTTATTTTATTGATTTTACATTTCATTGAAGATTGTAATCATTTCGTTAGGTATGAAAAATTGTGAATATTAAGAACAAGTAAAGTTTTATAAATTTATCATTTGTCCAGGGAATATATATATATATATATATATATATATATATATAAAATCCTTATTTTCATCCTTTCATGAGTTTTGACTCATTATTTTTGCTTACCATTTTCTACCAAAAAAAATTGAGGATAAATCAGTTATGACTTCATAATGCTAGACTCCATGGTTTGAGTCAAAGGAATATCAATTGGAGAAAAAGGGCCCTTAAAGTCAATATGGTACGAATTGGTATCGGAGTGTGGGTTGTTGTGCACTATAACACATGAAGTATTAGGTTTTAGGATGTTTAATCATTAAGTGTAAATTTAGAGATTAGAGTTATACATACTATAGCAAAAAAAGTTGAGGTGTGATGATATAAACAAATAGAGTAAGATGCATATAGAAAAATAGTTATAAGAGCTTTAATAGAGCTATAGACATAATTCTAATGGCTAGTTGAGGATTTAAGTAGTACATTGGTTAGACATCTATGAGATTTTTGATTCATGACGGATTCAAATTGATTTTTTAATAAGAGTTTAATATTTTTAATAGTTAAGAGGTTTGATTTTATTTGATTACGACAACTGATATTGATAATGCTAAAAGGATGTTGAAAATAGTTTTCAAAGAAAGTTTGAAAATGTTTTATAGTTTTAGAATTTGAGTACCTATGTCTGAAGATGATGAAGTCAACACGTACATCGAGTCTTGCATCATTGAGTCATGCATCATTAATAAGCATCATGTGTCACTCATTGTATTCAATTGTGCACAGTCCATTAGTTTGGATACAAGGATGCGAGTTTCAAAGTAAATAAGAAATCTTAAATTGATGAATGATTTTGTTAAGGATTTGAAAGTGAATATTTTGAGTAACCCAAAATGGAGTGAATCCTCTAGATGGATAGAGAAAAGGATGCATAAATTTGGGACTTTATAGTATATGTGGGTACTAGAATGAACTATAAGAATGAGATAGTGATATTTATTAGTATGTAAATATTTAGTATAGAGAAATTCTAGTAGAGTATGAAGGAGGTATGAGGAGATAAGAATAGCAATTAGATTTATGCGCATGATATTTGATTTTAAAAGTAAAGCAAAAGCACAGTAATTTTTATATCAGCGAATTAAAAGGTCTTAGACTAAAATTTTGATATTGAAATTTCTTAAGGGGTGGGACAATTGTAACACCCTAAAATTTATAAATTTTAATTTTTTTACTATAACCATAAATAATGGAGTTGTTAAAATATATTTATTTATGATAATATTTAAATTATAAAATTAATTTGAGTATTTAAGTAACATAAGAGTAAATTTTTATAGAGAAAAATGATTTGGATATATTAATATTATGAGTACTTTAATTTTAAGAAGGGTAAAATATTTTTAAAGTAGATTTTAAATTAATTTATACATATGTGATTATGAATTTTAATGATTTGATGAATTTATTGTGTTGACCCTTATGCACAAAGAAAGGGGGTTGAATTGGTGGGGAATTTAAATTTGTGGATGAAGTGTAAGTAATTTAAAGTTAGAGAAAGATTAGGAGAGGAATGAACACAAGTAATTTATAATGGTTTAGGTATTAACCAACCCTACGTTCACTCTTCAATTCTCCAATTTGGTATTTCACTAACTCAGAATGGTGTTTTACAAGCTCACACATAACTTAGAATTCAGGCTCATACTAGACCCAATTACAATTGTGCTTAAGGCACACACACAACCTTACATAAGAGTTTTATCACTTAGGCTTACTCTAAAACCCAATTTCGAGTTTTTAATCTAAACTCCTAACCTTCAATAACCCAAAGCATAAAGAGTAATATGTTGAAGTGTTGAGAATTCAAATTGCAAGAGTTTGGCTACAATTAAATGTTATCTTCATGCATTCAAAGTCATTTGGTGGAGTATCTCCAAAGTTCTAACCACTAAATAGTCATTACAAGTGAAACTATCTCCAAAGTTGTCTTATTAAATCCAAGATTAAATGTTTATCAAACTGAGATCGTGGTCGAGACTACAAGTCATGGTTGCAATTCATATTTCACTTTAGATTTTACCTTTTTTATGGTCGAGATATTCAAATGTGTCTAATGGCTAGTGAAAATTAACATTATTGTATTGTTTCTTTAAAACTCTAGTCATTGGTACCCTCTAATGGATCTCAAATGTCTCGAGTGTAAATTCAAGATTATGGTTGCCACCTAAGGTATCGCTAAAAATCTTGACCATTATGCCCACTACAAAATAGATTGAGGTTTTGAGTACCAATTTGAAGTGAGGTTGCAATCGCTATTGAAGTTTCACTATCGTGAATTTTAAACTCTTAAGCATCTCCTTGACACATGGATCAATTTCGTTGGTTGTCTAAAGTCCATCTTTAGTCATCTGAAAGTAGCAATTGCAACAATTGTTGGACTAGGTTGGTTAAAATGAATTCATAAACCTCTTTTGATCTTGACAATAGAGATTGGTCAGTTCTAATATTTTCATTAAATATTGTTTTATAGTTTATAAGATAGTTTTTCAATTGGAAGTGGGATAGAAATCAAAACTCCAACATTGTGAAGGTCATCCAAATTTACGGAGTGTATTCCTAAATCGCGATCGCGAATAAGTTATAAGGATGGAAGGAGCTAGGCGATAGGAATTCGCGGGGAAATTCGTAGTAGCAACTTAGCCAAAGGAAATGAGCATGAGTCATAGAGGGATTCACAGTGGCTATCGCGTCTTATGTCGCAACAGTGAATTTCGTAGTGGCAAAGGAGGGAACCAAAGCCACAACCATAACACACCAAATGTCCATGGTAACAGTTTGATATCAAAAATTGGAAGGGCAAATTACTGGTCACAACTGCGAATCAAGAAGTTGTAATTTCCTCATTAAACAGAGGAATTTGCAGTCATAGTCACACCCAAGGTGAAACAAACTCGTGACCACAACTTTTAAGTAGCAGTTAGAACACAATGACTATTTTTCTTGGACAACTAATGGACGAAGAACACGTAGACTAGCTGTTAGACACAAAATGGGTTCACTGTAATGATTTCTAGTTTTTCAGTGCAAATTGAAATTTCACGATCGCGAATTAATAGCAGTGACCTTGACTTTTGCCTAACAAACATTTAATGCAAAATCTGCCTAACACAACTTGAAGATTTAGGGATAGTTTTAGAGTAATGTCTCTTTGATGGATGTGGGATATAAATACTCTACTACACAGATGTAAATACAAGAGAATTCAATTAATTGTAACCAAACTCTTACCAATTTGCTACTCATTCTTTTACTTGTCTTTAAGTGTTATTGATTGTTTGGTGAGAGCAATAAACACCATTGTAAGTAGGTTGAGAGTTAGCCTAGATTCTAAAACTCTTATAAGATGTTAAAGTGTGAGCCTATACAAAACACTTGTGAGACGTTTTTGTGTGAGCCTAAAAAACACAAGTTGTAAAGGTTTTGTGTGAGCCATAAAACACAAGTTGTATAAGTTTGGTGTGAGCTTGGAAACACCAGTTTAGTTAAGTGAAATACCCAATTGTGTAGAATTAGGGAGTGGACGTAGGGTTTGTTAACACTCAAATCACTATAAACCTTTGTGTTGATTCTTCTAATCTCTTTTTTCACTTCTTAAACACATAAACCTTCTTTTTAATTTTAAAATAAGCCATTAATTCAACCCCTCTTCTTGGTGCCCTAAGCCAACAACAATCACTGCTAATCAAACTAGAGTGTGTAATCCCAAATTTTTCTAAAGTAGTGGTGATGACCTCTATGTCTCAATCATAATTTAGGAGATAGTTTTGATAGTCTAAGCATTTCATTTCCGATCATTTCCATTCAACTTTCAATGTGTTCCTAACTTTAATTTTTGCATGTACAACACTTAAAAAAGATGTTAAAACCTTTGAATCTATGTTGTCAAGATAAAAAAAGAGCTTTAAACCATGGTTTGACCAACCTAGTCTAACAATCTCCTCCTTTTTTATTTTGGCAACTTAGATTGAATATATAAAGGATAAAAACTTGTCATGTACACTCTTGATCATTTTAAGTGTTTATAAGTTAATGTTAACTAAATGTGAAGATGATTCTAGGTGATCCAAATTGAATGATAAAGTGAATACTCCCCTTTAAGACATCTAATTGCATATATATATATATATATATATATATATATATGTTCATTTTAACTTATCACTCCCTTTTTGTATTTTTCTCCCCTTTTGTAATATATTAGTATGCATATTATAATTATCTCTCCCCTTTTGTCAAGGTAAAAAAGAGAGGGAAATAAAGTGGGGAACTAGGAGAGGGAAATCAATAAGGATCATAATAAATAAGGATGAACACAATCGCAATCAATAATTATGAATCACAATAAGGATGAGCACAAATTAATATTCATTTCATAACCAAAGTAAATACAAAATCATGACAAAATCTTAAACATTGCAAATGTTTGTTCATATCATAATGGCTTAAAACTTTGAAAACATGTTAAAAAACAAAAAAAAAAACCCATAAATAAGGATGAAAGTGAATATGAAAAATAAAAAGAAAAGGTTTAAAAAATTGGAGAGATATCATCATCAAACTCTTTGTCATCTTCTTCACTATCTTGGACTTCTTCCACTTCTTCATTTGGACTATTGCCCTGGGCTTCTTCTTATTCCTCTTTGTCAGAAAATTCAAAATCTTGAAGATGGCATGGATGGAAAAGACCTAGTTTCTCTTAGATCTCAACTAAGTCCCCATAAAGGTGTTGAAGAAAGTTGAGTCTTTTAAGAACTTTCTTTAATAATTCAAAGACTTTTTCCAAAGAAGAAGAAAGTTTAGTAGAAGAAGAGGAAAAAAATACTTTTAGGCTTTATCTTTGTTTCTCTTGGCTCTTGTTCTTGAGTTGCACCTTCACGTTTTTCAAGCACAAGCTGCTTTCCTTTGGTAGTTTGTGAGGCTTCTTATTGTTTAGCACATTGGGCACCTAACAAGTACTCATATGTATTTGGTTTTATAGGACAAGGAACTTTTTGTTTGAAGTAGGTTTTGATGAGGATGGCCTCAATTTCAAGAGTCAAGGTATGCATGACATATGGTAGTCATATAAGAGGGAGGAAGATATTGGGATTTTGTTTTAAGGCTTATGTGAGCTAATTAATCAATAAAGAAATGGCTAACTTGTATTGATTTGTTCTTAAAAAGGCAATAGAGAATTAGAGGTCCTTTGAAAGACCTTCTTATTTCCATCACCCCTTGCATTAATGAAAAAGGAAATTATGCGATATAAGAGCCAAATGGGGAGGGTTTTAATGTTTTTGGCTATTGATTTCTTAGGGTGATGTTTCTTTAAGATATAAATTTGACTTTAAAAATCAAAATAGATGAGTTTAGGGATGAGACCACTATCTGTAGTTTAAAAGTTGAAGAAGGTGCAAATTTGGGGGTAGGTTATGTAGTATTATTGGCCAAAACATCTAAAATCCAAGCCATACATACTTGCACTTAAGCTAGCCTTTTTGCTAATCTTTATTATGCGTGTAAATTCATGAACAATCTCCTTATATCTTGGCTCCTCCCTAAATATGAATTTGACCCACCCAAGATTAAAGAAGAAAGCTTTGATCTTACCCTCTAAACTAAAAGTTTGAAGAAGAAATTCAAATGGAATGTTATTCGCGTGGATGATATTCTTCTTATTTGCTTAGTAGTGTTCCTTTTCTTCTTTTGTAACACCTTCGCAAGATAAAAGGGAGGCTTGTCTAAGAAGAGGGAAGGAGGTTTGGGCTAAACCCTTACCTTTTTGTCACTTATGGTGATCTTCCTATGAGCCATGATAGTGGTGAAGAAGGGGTAAAAAAGTAGAATAGAGATTGAGGAAAAGAGAAAATTAAGAGAATTCAATGAAGGGAGATTAGAAAAAGTGAGTGACTTGGTGTTAAGGGGGTTTAAGTAGGCAGAAATAATGTTTAAAATGGATAGAAAAAGGCTAAAAATTCATTAAATGAGGGGGTTGCACCATTTTAGTGATGATTGATCATTACCTAATAGTTAAGCATAAGTCATTATCATTAATTACATGCCATGATCATGACTTACAAAAAAGGTGAGTAATGGACAAGAATTCCTTGAAAAGATGCAAAGTCAATGACTAAAAATTTTTAAAAAATTTTGAATTTTCATGGTGGCAATTTTAAAGTGTGAACATGAATTGTGAAAGAGTTTAAAAACAAAACAACCATGAATAATGGCTGCTATTTCTAGTCCCAATTGTGATTTATAAACCACTTTTCAACACACATTTAAAACAAAATTTTAACAAAGGCCTAAACATAAAGTGATTGATTTGGTATATTGATGATTAATTCATGCAATTGAATATCAAAAAGCTTAAATGCAATTTGAATTGACTCATCCATCAACACATCAAAATACAATAATCAAACATATCAAATATCTTAAGAATAATAATTAAACAATCATGAATGCACATAATAAGATCCATTTTCACCCTAAAGACCTTCCATTAAGCTTCCCCAGTTACCTTTTTATGAAGTTCATCCTCTCTTCATTAAAGGGGTTTAATGAACATATATGCAAGTTGGTTATTGGTGTCAATGAATTCCAGCACATCATTACCATTTTGCACATGATATGTAAGTAAATGATGTCTTAGGTCAAATGTGCTTACTCCTTGAATGTTGGATGGGGGATTCAGAAAGAATGATAACACTTATGTTATCACATTGACGGAAATTTGATCAACATCTTTGCCATAATCTTCGAGTTATTATTTCATCCAAAGAACTTAGGAGCAACAATGATAACTAGCCATCACATATTCCACTTTGGTGATGGATAAGGCAATCAAAACTTGCTTCTTACTAAACCAAGAAATTAAACATTTACCAATAAATTGACAAGTCCTAGAAGTGTTATTTCTATCTAATAAGCTACTAGTATAAACTGCATCTAAATATCTAAGAAGACTAAAAGATGAATTCCTAGAATACTAGAAGCCTAAATGCATGGTACCATGTGAATATTTCAAAATTTTATCATGGGATGCAAATGAGATTCCTTGTGGCATGATTAAAATCTAGCACATAAGCAAACATTAAATAGGATATCGAGTCTAGATGCGGTAAGATATAAGAAAGAGCCAATCATATCTTAATACTCCTTGTCATCAATTGGCTTACCAAATTCATCCTTATCAAGCTTTATTATTGAGCTTATTGGTGTTTTTGCTATCTTGCATCCATCCACTCCAAATCTTTTGTGTAATTCCTTAGTGTACTTAGATTAATTGAAGAAGATGCCATTTTATGATCGAGAACAAACTCGAGCTTACCTATCATGCTCATTTAAAATTCCTTAGTCATACACTTTGCAAAATCTTCATAGACATTAGTAGAACAAAATAAAATATCATCAACACAAAATTGAATAATTAAAGTGTTTTTTTCAGTTTTTCATAAATAATGTTGTGTTGACCTTGCCTTTTTAAAAATCACTTTTCGAAAGGAATGAACTAAGTCTTCCATGCCAATCTCTAGGAGCTTGTTTTGAACCATACATGGCCTTAATTAGTATGAAAACATGGTTTGGAAAAACATAAGACTCAAAACCTGATAGTTATTCAACATAAACTTCCTCTCAATGAAATTATTTAAAAAAAAAACACTTTTTAACATCCATTTGAAAGAGTTTGAAATTTATGTGACATGCATATGCTAAAAGAATCCTAATGGCCTCTAACCTTGCAACGGGGGGCAAACGTTTCATCATATTTTATGCCTGCCTCTTGGTTATACCCTTTAGCAACCAATCTAGCCTTGTTTCTTATGATGGAACCTTACTTATCTAACTTGTTCATAAACACCCACTTGGAACCTATAACCATATGTTCTTTAAGCATAAGGATAAGTTCCTAAACCTTGTTTCTCTCAAATTGATTGAGTTCCCCTTGCATAACAATCACCCTATACTCATCATCAGAGCCTCATCAATTGATTTTCACTCCAATTGAGAAACAAAAGCAAGATTATTGTCTAATGCATTTAATTGAGCTTTAGTAGTTATTCCCTTAGAGGTCTTACCAATGATTAATTCATTTGGATTATTCTTAGAGTACCTCCAATCCTTGGGCAATTCTTGAGTTTGGTTCTCTTCTTATTAAGATTGAACTTGTTCTATTTCTTAAGATGACTTTTGTTTTTAAGATCAATCACATTTTTCTTT
Source organism: Omphalea diandra (assembly GCA_949677035.1). Lineage (NCBI taxonomy): Eukaryota > Viridiplantae > Streptophyta > Magnoliopsida > Malpighiales > Euphorbiaceae > Omphalea > Omphalea diandra. The sequence continues at coordinate 28,675 of CATIWR010510189.1, read as the reverse complement.
GATGTGGAATTGAGCTCTAACTTCTCAAAGTCACCTACAAAATCATCAATAAGAGTACCTTTCCTAAGATTAAGCTTACTAGACTTAAGGCTTATGAATTTGGTATAACCTAGGCCATTTTAGCTCAGCTACACTCACTCCCTCTCTATAAATATCCCCATTAAAAGGAAGAAGGAGAGGCTCTCAAACCCTAAGGTTACTTTACCAAAATTGCTACTCAACTCACTCAAAACCTATAAACCTAACACCTAAATCACTCACACAAAGATCCAAGGTACAATCAAAGCATTTGTGACTTGATTTTATGCATTCCCTTTGCATTTTAGAGGATTAGTGCCTTTAAGTGTAAGACAAGCATAAAAGATTATCCAAGGTATCTATTGCCCTTCTCCTTCTTCGCCCTCCTTCTTTCCTTTTTTGAAAAACTAGTCTCAATAGTCCTTATACACCTGCTTATAGTCCATATAGACTACTAAGTAGGTTGTACAAACCACTAGTTGGTTTATACAACCCATTTCGATTGAGGAGATAACTTGTTTACATCTCTTTTATCCATTCATTTTTATTTCACCTTTAATGTTTTCTTAGGATATTTTGGGAACTCCAAAAGTAGAATGAGGATAGATCTTAAGACTTATGGACCTTATTCCTTTAATAAATGGGGCTAAGATCAAGATGAAGGCTTTGTTTTCATGTTTTGATGCCTTTAACTTCTCCTTCTTCATGTTTCTTTTTTTTTTTTCATTACAATGTATTCTACTTTAAAGTCATTTTGGCATGATTAAGAGAGGGATAATAACACCTAATGACTTTAGGAGCCATTGCTTTATACTAATTATTATGTAGTTAGTTGTTTTACATGCTCTAGATACCATCACCATAGAGGAATGGCTAACTATCTAGTTTGTACACTATTTCCACTTATTTTTAATATGACCCCTTGATTGAACTTGAGGAGATAGATTGATCTTTTATAACTCCCATTCTTATTATCCTTTACATTTAGTGCATTATGCATACTTGTAATCTAATAAAAAGTTTCCTCTGAGAACATGTTGATATGCCAACCCTTTAAATGGTTAGAGGTATTTTAAGGATGCTCTTGCACTTTTGAGTAACTCGTGATGAGGGTCCAATTACCTTAGGATTTCAATATGATGACTTAATGACTTTTTCAAGACCTTTCCTCCATCCTTCAAGTGTATTTACATGTCATTCTTGCATTATATGTATATGTTTTATTTTCTTCATTTATGTGTTCATAGCTTACTTGTTATTTTCTTATTTATGTGTTCATGTGATGTTGGGATCTGGGATAAAATAATACTTAAATATAGATGGATGCTAGGCTTCCAAGCATTAAAAATGGTTAAGGAGTAAGTAATGTGTTGATTGATGGTATTTTTTGTTCTAAGATGGTTAGTTCCTTTTATTTCCTTATTTTTTTTCTTTCATGTTGAGGTACTAACATATTACTTTCTCTCTTTATAGGTTGAGATGCATATTTCCTTTTGCTTCACATATTTATCTTAGTTACCATGATCAGCCATTTGAGATATTATTGCACTCTTATCCCTATGATGTATTGTGTGTAATGCCTTGAGATGGTATGTTTGAAATGGTGTGCAAGAAACATGCTTAGGACTGATAACCAAATTAATTAATAATAAGGCTTAAATGGTAAAAAGTGAATCAAAGATGCCCAAGGACTAGATCATTAAATTTGGGCGGTTTGGGGATGCCAAACCTCTTCTCCAATCCATACCCAATTCTCAAACCTGATCTTTGATGGGGTAAAGCTGGATTGAGTCTTTTAAAAAACTTAGGCAAGCTTAAAATTTTTTCTTGCTCAGACTCTTGTCCTGACTAAAGTTAGGTGATGACTCCATTTTAATTAAAGATGATGCCAATGTATAGTCCCTCCTACCTTGGTCTCCTGTTGAATCTAAACTTTGATTTTATCTTATAAGAGGCCTTAAAGATCCCCCATTGATCCAAAACACAAACCATTATTTGGGGTTACTACTAATGTATGACCTCATTCTCGTTAATTGATCGAATGTAAGCATTTCAAGTAAGATTCTATTTATTTAAGTGCAACCCTGAAAATCGATGGTGCTCACAATGTCAACTCCACTAGAAACTTTAAATTGACCTCACGTTTAAGCTATAATTCACCTTTACCATTTTATTCTTATTATTGATAAATCTATTGCATTCATGTAGCCTCCATACTTTACCACATGCTCTAGGTATGCCCTTAGACAAACCAATGAATTCTCCAAACTTAATACTTAAGCTCCATTTGAAGTATTGCCATATGCTTTCAAAGTATGGTCATGCACCATTTCTTTCTTCCCTTTAAGATGGTTTTCTTTACTCCAAACCTATTAAAGATCATATACCAAACATTAATTCCATTTATATGCAAAATTATGTCATGAATGTATGGATATAAGGAGGAATTAAGCTATAAAACATGTGAGTTATGATGTTAAACAAAAAAGTAGCAAAATACCAAAATGTTAAGTTCTTAGAGATAGTGTACTAGCCTGAATGTTGACCAACATAATATTGATATCAAAGAAGGATGAGAGAGTAATGATGTGTATGGACTATAAAGATATGAATAAGATGTGATCTAAGGATGACTTCCCTTTACCCAATATTGATGTGTTAATAGATAGGATCACTACTTGTGTGATGTACCCTTTCATGCATAGGTTCATTGTTACAATCAGATCCTCATGGCTATTATAAATATAGTGTAGACTGCTTTTATCACTGAATGGGCATATACTATTACAAGGTAATGCCATGTGGCTTGAAGAATGTTGGAGCAACTTCTCAGTAAATACCTCTTATTTTATTTCATGACTTGATCTACAAAGAGGTACAAGTATATCTCGATGATATGATGATGAATTCTGAAACATGTGAAGAACATTTTAAAGCCTTGGAGAAATTATTATAAAGGGTAGAACAATGTAACCTCAAGCTTAACCCCAAAAAGTGTGTTACTGTTAGGACATATGGTGAGTAAGAAAAGGATCGAAGTAGATCTAAATAGAGTAAAAGCCATTCAGGATATGCCTACACTAAAGATTGAGAAGGAAGTTAGGGGATTTTTGGGTCATCTCTAGTATAATAATTGATTTATAGCTAGAATCAACCCTATTTATGAGCTGATTTTCAAATTACTAAAGAAGGACTAATTAGTGGTTTGGAAAGAACAGTGTTGAAGGGCTTTTGAGAAAATAAAAGAGTATTTGTCGTAATTGTTAGTGCCAAAACCCTCAAATTTGAGTAAGCCATTGATTTTATACTTGACAGCAAAGAAGAGCTCTGTAAGGGCAATATTGGCACAAGAAGACAAAGAAGGGAACAAGTACACTATATACTACCTCAATAAGAAATTGCTTCCTTATGAGGAAAAGTACAACCAAATAGAGAAAAACATGTCTAGCATTAATGTCGGCCACAAAGAAGTTATAACACTAATTTCAGTCACACTTAGTTTGAGTAGTTTCGAGACTAGACCCAACTAAATACCTACATGAGGCCCCTTTCTTGATAAGGACATTAGCAAAAATGGCTAATAGTTTTGACAAAAATTTTACTTCAAATGCAACTAAGAAGGTGATCAAGGGACAATCAATTGTAGAGTATTTAGCCCAACAACCACTTATAGGAAGAGGATACAAACTTCATTAATTCTTAAATAAAGGGTTAAGAGTAATAGAGCCTTAGGGGTGGAGAATATACTTTGACAGAGCAATAAACAAGAAAGGGGCAAATGTAGGGAAAATTTTAATGTCACTAAAAGGAAAGTTGCTCCATATGTTTACGAAACTAGATTTTAGGGTGACCAATAATATGGCTGAGTATGAAACTTATGCATTTAGGCTAGAATTGTTAATTCAGATGAAAGTTAGAATGATTAAAGTATCTGGGAATTTGTTGCAAGTCATTTCTCAGATAATCAATGAATGAGAATTAAAAGAGGAGTGCTTAATCTCATATTTGGAAGGTCTAATGAAGCTAGTTTAGAATTTTTAAAGGTTCATGTTCCACGATCTTTCGTGATAGAATAGTGTAATGGTCGATGTCTTGGCTACTTTGGTGTCTATTTAGGATGGGCCTGATAAGATGCAAATAAATCTATTAATCACGCTCGAGGCCATAACACCATGTAATGTAGAACAAAAGGTAATGCAAGCAACGATGGAAAGTCATCCTTAGTATAATGACGTGCAGTTATATTTGGAAAGTGGTAGGTATACTAAGGGGCAAAAAAGATGGATAGGTATTTAATTAGGAGACTAGCTTCACAATTTATGGTTTACGATGGTATGATATACAAGTGAATGTCAAATGGAGTCCATCTAAGATGTCTGACCAAAAAAGAGGCAAGTAGGATTATGGAAGAGGTAGATATAGGAGTTTGTAACCTTCACACGAATGGAAAAATCCTAGTCAGGAAAATTTTAAGGATGAGTTGTTACTAGACAATCATGGAACAAGATTGTATCAAGGTCGCTAGAAGTTATCACAAATGCCTAATCCATGGCAGTCTTAGGCACTTGCCACTTACAAAACTACAAAATTTGATTTTGACTTAGTCATTCATAGCATGGGTCATCAATGTGATTGGAAAAATCAAACCAGCTTCTATGAGTGGGCATAAGTATATTATAGTGGTGATCGATTACTTCTCAAAATGGATGGAAATTGAGTCTTTAAATAAGTTATGGGCAGAGCAAATGGAACACTTCATAGAAAAGAACCTAATTTGTCATTATGGGGTACCTTATCATATTGTCACATAAAATGGAGTTCACTTTCAAGTCGAAGTAAGAAAAATCTTGAAAAAATATGGGGTGACTCATTACAAATCATCACCCTTAGGCCATAAGCGAATGGAGTAGTTAAAGTATCTAATAGGAATGTCAAGGATATCCTCGCTAAAATGGTTGGAAACTTATAAAGACTAGCCTGAAAAATTACCCTTTACACTATGGGCATACCGAACCATAGTTAGAACATTAACTAGAATGACACCATACTCTTTAGTTTATGGGATGGAAGTAGTGTTGACAATTAAAATGGAGATGAGGTCTCTTCAGGTTTTGGTTGAGATAAAAATCCCTAAGTATGAGTGGTGAGGGGTCGATTTGAATGGTTGGCTTTATTAGATGAGAAGAGATTGAAAGCCCTTTTCATATTTAGCTATACTAGGTCAGAATGGCACGTAGGCAATCATAATAAAGATTGGTAATTTGGTGTTGAATATAATGCATCCATAAGCTCAAGATCATTAAGGAAAATTTAAGCTAAATTAAGGAGGCCTTTATATGATTAAGTAAATCTTATACATATGATGTTATAAAATTTATACATGGAAGGAATGGGTTCCCTGAGCTGGTAGACTTCAATTGAGTAAATAAGTACTTCGTATGAGGGAATGAAAAAAATAAAAATAAGCTCATTAAATTGAAAATAAAAAAGGGTAGTTTGGGTAAAATTAGGGCACGGAAAAAAAAGAGGGAAAAAGTAAAATGTGCCTACTAAGTCAAAAACCTAAAAGGGCAACTTAAGTAAAAATTAGGCATAAAATATATAATAAATAAAAGTAAAATTTGAGAGAGTGCCAACGACCACTAAAGATGTCCATAATAGAATGATAGAGTGAAAAGATAACAACAAAGGGGCAAAGATGAAGCTAATGAAGCCAGCAAGTCAAAGGTGTTTGATGAGACAATAAGATGATCTAGTATGCCACTATTACAAGTAGTGATTGTGCATTTAATTAATATGTAATATGAAAATTATAATGATTCATGACAAGCATAAAATCTAATAGAAATGCATTTGCATAATGAAAGTAATCTTTGTAAAATATTTCTTTAGACTAAATGAAATACAAGAAGTTTTTTCTCTAGTGCTCATTATTGTTGTGAATGTTTGATGAAAATCCTATACCACTAATTATTATTTAACCACGCCTTAAAGTTAGCATCATCAGAGGTAGAGGCCTTAATAAGAAAAATATGATAGATGTAGCAATTAGCCCAAGTATCCTTTACTTTATCCAAGAAGCATTGGGTCAAAGGTCCCTCAATAAAGGAAGGAAGGAAGACCACCACATCTTATGTAGCCACGAATTGGCGACAGACTCTAGTCATATCATAAAAGGTGCCACATGACAAAGTTGGAATTATCACACAACCTCTTTAGATCTTTAAAGTAACTTTAGTCAATTTCCACTAGAGATAGGTCCCATTTATCAGAATGCTAATGTAGGACAACTATTCAGCCCACTTAACTATGGTAGTAGCAGGCTTTGACAAACAATAGTTTGAGTGGTGTTATGGGAAATAACATTTGGCATCGACAATTGGGGCTTCTATAAAACTTAATTTCTATTGTAGCCATACTTAAAAAATGAAGAAAAAAATAAAAGAAAGCTAGTTAGGTTGAAAATTTGAAAGGGCAACCTAAGCAAAAATGAACAGCTTGTCAGATTGAAAACTCACAAGTGTAGTTTAGAAAAAACAAGTTAAGGCATTAACAAAAAAAATATAATAAAATAATAATAATAAAATAAAAGACTGTAAGAGAAACCCATACTCGAAGTAATAACAAACTCCTAGTGAAAGACTCATTGATGTTGAGCCACACTCTGTCTAGATCCATAATAGTTTCACTAAGAATTATAGGGACTTGTGTTCTCTTTAGCTCAAACTCTTCAATAAGAGGCAAGACCCAAAAGTTAGTCTCTCCATCATCCCTTCATATCAAAAATTTTGTCATCAAAATAGCCACAAAAATATGAGCCTATGTTGCCTTAGCATGACCCCCAGAAGAATGATGAGTCACAAAAGTAGATGTGAGGAATTTCTCTTCTCCTAAAATGTATATGAGTACTTCATGTATCGTAAGTCAAATAATTTCATAACCTTCTAGGTATATGGATAATCTAAGTATAGTAGTGCAATCTGATCTACACCAGTAGTTTAATAATTAAAAGTGGTACTAAACTCTTTTAATAAGGGTGGATTTTAGTTTTTCCCAAGTGAAAAGAGCGAGTGATATGATCCCATAAATCAAAAACAACTTGAAGAAAATCCATGCTAATCTAGGCAAACAAAAGGTATCAAAGGGCTTTGAAACTCGCTCAGAATATATCAGACCAATTATAAGGTGTGAGTCACTTTAGAAATGCTCTTGCCATGTTGAAAGTGTCAAAATATTAGATTTAAGCATGAAAATTGAGAGGAAGGCTTTATAAAAAGAGAGGAGTTGAATAGGGCTTGACAATCATAAATAGTGATAGGTTGCAATACAGACTTCCTAAGTTATTCGTACAAATAAATATTAGTTTGTACCAATAACTTAGTGGTCTATATAGACTACTATTCCTACAAAATTTTAATAAAGTTCCCATTGTACTTTATGGACCCAACTTCAGTTACACTTGCTTTGAAAAGCACAAACATACATGAAAATGTAAGGACTACAAAACAATTCATTCTAATCAAAAGTAAAACTTCAAGATGAAGAAATGAACATCTATTTTCAAAAAAAAGTTAGAATTCATAAAAATTGAGCTGGCAACATCCTAAAGAATTCCTTAAGGTCTTAATAACATCCAAAAAAAGGTGTTTTAAAACTCACCCAATAATCATTTTATAGTTCTAAAATACCAACCTATTCAAGAGAAGAAAAATATCCTAAGATCTATGTAAGAATGGGTGACAACAATTAGCTCAGTCCTCATCCTCCTCCTCATAGGTGCCTATATAGTCCTCCGACTCGTTGTGGGCTCATTGTTCCATTTGCTCTATCTAGGCCTGAAGCTCTATTAGCTGGTTCTATGTCTTCCACAATTCTCGAGCTTGGTGATGAACCACCTCTTATGATATGCATAAGGGTTAGGGTGGCTAGGTTACAAATGCATACATTAACACAATCATACTCTTGCATACATAATATGCATTTTACTAACCTAGACTTCATAGGTCTAATGCATCACAATGATCTTAAGTGTAGCTATGAGGTCGAACATAGCCTCATCTTATACATGAGAATTATATGGGAAAGAAATAAAGTTAGCGAGTGTAAGAACCAATGAAAAATGAGAATGATAGAATGGTAATATTTACATGTTTCGTGCCAACTGGCTTGAATACGCTTACCGACTTAGTGATCTCCAGAGCCATCATGGAGCTAGTAAGAGAGGCCACAAATGTCTATACTAGGTTGTAAAGGAAAAGATCAAGCTTACCCATCACAATAGGCTTTAGACCAATAGCCTTGATAACATAATCCTATTTGCTACCTTTGACTGCAAAAGAGCTTTATGGGCCTCCTCTCTAAATAGGTCAACATACCTCAAGCACCATGATGGAATACCATCCTTGTATGGCCCTTATGATTAGAGAGAGTGCTCCAATCACTGCCTTATCAATTAGGAATGTCCTATTAAGGCCTCGACCATCCACGCCTGATACGCAACATAACTCGCTACGAATTGTTTCCCTAATCTAAACATAAGAGCCTCTTGGTACTCATGATCCTTTAAGTTTGTTGCCCAAAACATGTCAAAGGGTGAACGTCAAAGTACTAACTATACATCAAGTCTGTGACACCATAGCAACACTCGCTCATTGAGATACCACTCTCAGATTGAGTCCCCATTAATAAGCATTGCCTGTAGGAATGATTTTCAACCTCAACCACCTCAACTTGCCATGTATCAATAAATCCCCTTCAATATAAGTGAAGCTTCAAGAAAATAATACTATAAACATAATATTATAAGTGTCCAACTAGATCTTGAATAATACAAAACTAATAATTAATTTTTTATTTTCATAAATCAAATGCACTTGAGTGATGGTCAGCATGTTCAGGCAGTCACTTGACCCCGATGGATGACTTTTCGTGGCACATAAAGCTCTAGCTTGTAAATAAAAAATAATAACCCTCCATGTGCACCTAAGGGTTGCTACCCACTTGTAACCTCAGCTGAATAGTCCAAGCCTATCAAAGACCCATCATCAATCAAATAAAAACTCTAAAAAGAGGAATAAAAAATAATAATGAAGTTCAAGTGTATTAATTACCTCAAGTACATGATAAGTTTCACTTATGTACAATAGCTCATGATAGCACTAATCTAAGTAATGATATTAATGAGCTAGCGTGGTAAAGCCTTAGTCAAAGTGGCAGACTAACCTTAAATCCTTAAGGGTCATCAAGAGGTATATCCCAAAGTGTCTTTAAGGTTAGAGAATAGAGTTCTTATGAGACTATATAGAAGGAAATCAAATCTTGATAGCTATCATTTCTAGCACTAGGAGCCTCCTTCTTCAAGCTAGAATGCTCAAAGGTGACATTTCCTTTTATGTTGGGACACACCCAAGGAAGTAATAATCATAGTCCTCTGTAGAACATGGTAGTAGACTCTCGCGCCAATGAGTAATGGGATCTTAAAGCACCTAATCCCCTTCATGTACTTAAAGTCCTTAGGACTTAATATAAGCTCCCTAACATGAGGTAAATGGAAAGGTGTGCGATATCCATCCACTGCTCTACCAAGGCCCTACATGGTAGTTGCTTTATTCTATGGAAGCCTATTCAAAAGCATTTATAGGAAAGATAAGAGCTCAATCTCCTTCGAGTGAGATATCATGCATGATGGTAGTCTCTTAAGCCAAATCTTAGCTAGAGTAATAGCCCTGTTTCCCTTGCTAAAGGAGATATCACCTTGAAAATGGATAAGAACAATCAAAATTCATGACCAAAATAAAGAATGGGAATAAGAGGGTCAAATCAAGCATGGCAATAAGAAAGGAGAAAGAAAATCGAAGCAACATTTAACATAAAAAAAAAAATCATAATTAAGCACATAAATTGAAGAAAACATTCAAAAAATGAAGTAATTCAAGTAATAAAAATAGGGAAAAATCAAATCACAAGTTTTAGTTATGTAAATCACTTGGTTTCATGTAAAATAATAATAAAGTTTACATACTTTTTTATGTGTAGGTGCATATAAGACACAAAAAAATCATAAGGTAAAGAGAAAATTACTAAGCGCTAGCTATAATGAGTGTTGATATTCTAGTTACAAAAATCACAAGCATCATAAGGGGCAATTTGTGAAATTTCATGAAGAATTACAAAGATAAATTTATTCACAAAATTTCTAATTTCGATATAGTGGCAATGTTCACAAAAATTCACAAGAATCAATATAGTTTAAGCAAAATTTTGGCAAGAAATTCAAAATAAATTATCAAGCCTCATAGAGTTCATGAAGCAAGCTAAGCATGTAAATTGGAGCAACTGGCTACTAAACAATTAATAAATAAATTCCAAAATTTTAAAAGTTGAGTGTCCTAAAGTCTAATTTAATTTTTAGAACCAACCTATTATTCGCACGTAGAATACAATACTAGGGCAATGCTAAAAATCAAAATACTAAAAGTGGAAGAAAGAAGAAAGAAAAATTAAAATAGAAAGAAAAGAAAAAGTGAGACCTACCACTCCTAAAGTCATGCTATCTAGATGAGAATACATATCGTACATGACTTGCATGTCTTGGCCTATCTTGAGGCCTTTTGGCATGATCTAGGGTAAAATGTGTGCGAAGGCGAATGCAAAATTGAAGCCCCAAGCATTCTTCGGGGCCTCTAGAGCATTATAGATGATATCATCCCCCTCGTGAAAGTCAGCGAGAGCATCAAACATCGTGTCATAAAAATTGGCCATTGAAACTCTAAGTAATGGAAATTAAGGTTCTAAGTCTAGAGAGCTTATAGTGAGAGAAAGTAGATAGAAGAAGGAGAAATAACACAAATGAGTTATGGCCTACTGTAACCCCTTAGACAAAGAAGGTTATTTATATAGACAAGCCTTGTCTATACAGTTAGTTAATGCCCCTCCATATCAAGAAATTACATTGTCGCAGTGTGTTCTTATTTAAGTTTACTATGTAAAGAAGCTACATTTATATATATATTATTAAAGCAATGAAGAGAAAAATGGGAAGGAGAAAAAGGAAAAGGGGAGGCCTATAATAAAATTATCAAATTGGCCCTAGGTCTTTCAAAACTTAAAAAACTCAATATAACCCCCCAAATCACTTTAAAAATTACAAACTTACTCCTAGGACATTAAGATTTATCCCTAGTGGACACTAGAAGAGCTTTCTGAATAACTCTACACTAGGATAATTATTTTCAAAAAAGGATCATCCTCAATGACTACCAAAAAGTTTTTTAAACCATTTCTACTTCAAAATGAGTATCCACATATAGATTCATCCTTAACAGATGCAAGACTAGCTGATATGACATAAATCTTCCCAAGTGGATGCCATAAGGCTTACTAAACCAATTTTTGATGCCAAAATGGCTATCAAGAGTATGAAATCTCTTTTAATACTTGCTTGAAAGCTATTGGAGGCATATAATTAACAGTGGTACCTACTAGAAAGTTATCAGAACAAGCTTAGCGCTTGTTAAAAAATTGCTTAAACACCCAACACTTATTTGAGGGCTATCAAAAGCATAAAATCAATGCTAGTACATGTTATAGAAAGTAACCATCACAAGTTTAACACCTATTAGAAAGCTATTTATGACACCCAATAATTGTTTAGGAGCTACTAAAAGCATACAATCAACATTAATACCTGCTACAAAGCTGCCGAAATAAACTTAACACCTATTACGCTTAGTGCCTACTTAAGAGTTGTTAGAGGCATACAATCTACATTAGAACTTACTATAAAGCTGTCAAAACATCTTATTACCTGCTAAAAAGTTGCTAAGATATTCAAAGAATTTTAGTACCTATTTGAGGAGCTACTAAAAAGTTATATCCTACTGTATCCTTCGTAATATTATTTTATTATGCCTTATTCAATAGTTATTTCTCAAATATCATTTTTAAGCCCACAAAGTAAGAGCAAACTGTGAGCACCACATTTTAAGCTTTAGGATGCAAGCTCAATGATGAGAATTAATAAAATCAACTCCCTAAAATGTAAGAAAAAGGTTTTAAGAGGAAGGAACATGACTTGGAGAGAACCTTGGATCAAGCCCAAACTAATCCCATAACCAAAACAAGCCCAACCCAAAAATGACTAAAAAGCCTTTATATGGTTGTACAACTAACGTATTTGGCTGTATAGCTAACTTACTTTATTGTATAGCTAAGTTCTAAACCTAATAGAAGATTTTGGAATAGTTAACTATTAATTTTCAAATGGCAATATAACTAACTTCAAGTCTATACAACCAACCTCTTTGTTGCATGGACAACTTAAATACCTAAAATTTAGAACCTTAATTGATGTTATTTGTTAAGGGTCGTGAATTTGGTGTTACTTAAGCCATTTTGGTTTAGGTACATTCACCTCCTCTCTATAAATATCCCCCTCCCCCTATTTAAAATGAGGAAGCGGAGACTCTTAAACACTAAGGTTACTATGCCAAAATTACTACTCAAATTACTCAAACCCGGAAACCTAACACCTAAATCACTCACACAAAGATCCAAGATAGAATCAAAGCATTTGTGACTTAATTTTATGCATTCCATTTGCATTTTAAAGAATTAGTGCCTCTAAGGGCGAGATAAGCATAAAAGAACATTCAAGGCATCAATTGTCTTTCTCCTTCTTCCCCTTTCTTATTTCCTTTTTATTTTTATAAAATTAACCATAATAGTTTGTAAAAATTGATTTATGGTCTGCACAAACTATTATGAAGGCTATACAAACTATTAGCTGGTCTATATAACCCACTTGGACTGAGGAGACAACTTGTTTTCATCTCTTTTATCCATTCAATTTTCTTTTCACTTTTAGGATTTCTTGGGAGTTTCAAAGTTAGAATGAGGATAAGTCTTGAGACCTATGACTCTTATTCCTTTAATAAATGGGGCTAAGATTAAGATAAAGGCTTTGTTTCCATGTTTTGGCACCTCTAACTTCTCTTTTTTCATGTTTCTTCTTTTACATTACATTGTATTCCACTTTAAAGACATTTTGGCATTGATTAAGAGAGAGATAATAACTCCTAATGACCTTAGGAGCCATTGCTTTCTAGTGTTTATTATATAGTTAGTTGTTTTACATGCTCTAGTTACCATCACCATGAAATAGTGGCTAGCTATCTAGTTTGGTCACTCTTTCCTATTTCCTTTTAAGGTCATCACTTGATTAAACTCAGGGAGAAAGATTGATCCTTTGTGACCCCCATTTTTATTATCCTTTATGTTTAGTGCATTATGCATACTTATGGCTTTACAAAAGTTTCTTCTTTAAACATGTTGATATCCTAGCCTTTTAAATCGTTAGAGGTGTCTTTATTGTTTTAGCTCTTTTGAGTAACTTGGGATGAGGGTCCAATGACCCTAGGATTCCAATATGATGATTAATGACTTGCTCAAGGCCTTCCCTTCATCTTTCAAATGTTTTTACATGTTATTCTTATATTATGTAAATATTTTTTATTTTCTTCATTTATGTGTTCATGTTTTATCTATTATTTTCCTTATTCATGTGATCATGTAATGTTAGGATCTTGGATTATATGATACTTGGACATAGATGCATGCTAGGCCCCTAAGAATTATAGATAGTTGTGGAGTAAGGAATATGTTGATTGACGGTAATTTTGGATATAGGATGGTTAGTTCCTTTTATTTCCTTATTTTTTCTTTCATGATGAGGTACTAACATATTGCTTTCTCTTTGCAGGTTGACCTGCATATTAATTTTAGTTTCACATATTTAGAGAACACTAGTTTGTTTATAAATGAATACAGAAACCTTTGCCTGTAGCTCTTTCTCATCTTCATGATTCAAAATATTCATTAATTAAGAAAAATTCATATCAATGTTACCTCAACTGTATTATTCCTTCTTAGGTTGTATTGTGTAAATGCATCAGCTTCTCTCTTTTTTTTCTCTCTCTTTCTCTCTCACACACACACACATACACATACATACATGCATGTACATATGCCCTTTGGTTTATGTAGGATATTCACTACTGATATATTTTGCTATCAACCTGCAATTGTAGACATATCAATGAGCAAAAAAGGAAATTAATAAGTAGTAATGGTAGATTCGAAGGCTTTGTTGCCTGATATAATGGCTTCCATGGTGATCCCAGTGATAAAGTCTTTTTCAGTTTACAAGTTGGTAATTATGTTTGGTTTGAGAACCATGTTTATTGTGATTCACACTTGGGTGGACTTATTAAAAGCCTTAATCAATTTCTAGCTGAATGTGTTCTATAAGACAATAGTATGGATGATTGCTCTTATATCTCTTCCTATACAAGTTTTGATTGCCTTATAGAGGGAGAGACTGGTTAGTTTTTTTTTTTTTTACCCCTATATTTTTTTTAGCTTCATAGACAAGCATTATCCTTTCACTAGAATAGCCATGTACCAAAATTTGTAAAATGAACATTGCTTTCTATGGTTGTAGACCACAAAAAAGCATAGTTATGATTTAGTATATAGTTAATTCTTTAATGAACTATATATGGAGGTATTAGAGAAAGATTTAGAGTTTAGTAAATCAAAAGAATTATGCAATAGTCAACTCTGAATAGCAAATAATCAAGGGAAACCAGAAGACTCGGATATGATAGATAGATAGAGAGAAAGAGACTAATTTTTGGAATGAAGGAATACATCAAAAATTTCTAATCTAGGTCACATAGAATTTATAAATGTAGAGAATATTTTTGTATTCAAGTGGGTTGAAAATATTTTTCATAATCTAATGGGCTTTCCCTTAGTTCCCATATTGTAACATTAATTTAAAACATTAACATATATTTTCATACAATGATATTCTGAGAGAAACAAATTTTTGATATAATAGGAAATGCCATTATACTTGAAATCTCACTATTGGGTTTGAGTTTAATATTATGGAATTACTGTATTAATAAACAAAAGATGCTTGAAGAGTTTTGTTTTAATGGTTTTAAGTATGCGAAGTATGCATGCACACACATGTAGACATAGATTGTTTCGCTTTGGTGTCACTACACTCATACAATCAAATTCAACAAGTAATCGTGGAGATTTTTTTGTACAATGTAATGTTCTAGGAGAAACGAGTTTTTGACATAACTGGAAGTGCCATTATACTAACTTGCTATTGCATGGTTTGAGTTTGATAATATAGGATTACTATGTCAACAAACAAAAGGTGCTTGAAGAGTTTGGTTTAAATGGTTCATTCTTCTCTTTCACATGCACAAGTGTACATGACACAGCTTGTTTGGCTTTGGTGTCAATGTACTTGGACAATTAAATTCAACAAGTAACAGTGGCATTTTATTGATGTTTAATGATTCCCTATTTTGTATATATATAATTCACATAAAGACATTTCTAATGACTTACAAAACTCATTAATTTTGATGGAACTAGACATGTAAGAGTTAGGGACTTGCTTTGTTAGTTGTTTATATCTAAGATTCCTTATGTTAGGGTGAGCTTTTGGTTTTTGAGAACAATGGTTGTTTCTACTTTTTGTAAATTATCTTTTCAGAAACTTTGCTGCTATTAGTTTCAACTTAAAGAGCATTTGCATGAGATGCAAATTGAGTTTGATAATCTTATATAGGAGAGGAAGAAACTTCAAGATCAACTCTGAACAACAATTAAAGAATATAAAAATTTGGAATCAATTCTAACAGAAATTGAAGAGGAGAATGACAGGGTCATTGCAAAAATTGAATTGCTAGAGGGTGACGTAATGCTTTATCTTCCTGTTCTGAACAGAGGAGAACTTGTAACTATTTTCCATGCATTTTGAAGTAATATCAGTAATATCACTAAATAAGCTTTTAACTTAAAGTTTTCTTTTTCGTATTTAGTGTATAAGAAAATCTTATGAAATGGTAAAATTCATGTGTCATTGATTCATGGTGATCAAACAAGAAGTGCAAAAGCTTCTTGGATGCCTAAGATTAACAGAATTATTTTAAAATTAAGTTTTATATAGAAATGGCTTGGTTGTAGGGCCATGTCTTTGTTTGATTATCAGTGTTAGTGGAAATAGACAATAAGCACACACAAATTAGAAAATAGATATATTAACATAATATTTTACATGGTTTAGCAAGTATGTCTATGTCTATCCTCAATTGCCTACTTTTTCTGCTATTAAAATGATAGTATTATAGTCTTTTAGGATTATTTCTCATACAAATAAGATTAGGAAAAATCCAACTTCCATGCTCAACCCAATAATAACAATTGTCCTAATAAATAAGATTATTTCTTCTACTGCCCCTCCTATCACATCTCCCTCCCCTTATCAGAGTCCTTTAATGAATATTAACCTTTTTTGTAACATGATCCACAAACTCAACTTAGGAACCTCACTTGTGTTGCATAAATTTATTTAAGATGTTTAGTTTAATAGAAGACATAACAAAGAAATGAGTGGTCATAAAAAAGCAATAGCATCAAAGACCTTTGTATTTGGATGACTTTATGTAAACCCCCCACTCTTCATTCTCTCTCTCTCTGTGTGCATACACAAATAAATACATATGTACATGTGTACATTTATCCATTCGTAGTTACACAATTATGTTTAGATATATAGTTATGTGAGTTATAGCATCAAATATTCTTATTTATCTTCTTTTTTTCTTTATCCTATATGCATATAGAAGATTGATAGATTTATCCATTCAGTTTGTATATTATTTTAGTATTGCTTATTTGACTTCAATTTGTCTATTATGATGCCAAAAAGTTAGTATAGCCCAATAGAGCATAGCGATAAATAGATCATACTTAATAAATTGTTTCAGCCAAGCTTTGATTTGGATCCTTATAATGTAAAAGAAATTATCTCAATGAGCTTTGATTTTGCATCCTTCTGAGTTTCCTTGAAATTCTCCTTTTTGGTACATAAAGTTATCATTGAATTTTAAAGAGTTAGTCTGTGATGTTACTTTCAAAAATTATATGTTTGCAACTTTATGCTTTGGCAATGAAATCTTTTACACATTACAATAGTTGCAGGATCTAAAAGTTGAAAATTTTCAGCTGAAGGAAAATATGGGTAAAGATAATTAGACCTTAAAAGTTCATGATGGCTTTGACAATGCACAAAATGTTAGCATTGCTTTTGACTATGGCATTTCTGATGGGAGCCCATCATGGCAAGTGGAATTATATTTGAGGACCTCAGGATGAACAAAGATTCTTGGGAAGATAAACGAACAAGTGATGCAAAATTGCTCAATTTCTTAAAAACTGAATTTGCAGCCTAGGGGTTCCTCCATTTGTTTTCACATTGTTTTCTCTCAAAGAGGTTATACATAAGAGATAGTCTAGACAAAAGAAGGGATGTTGCACTTTCTCAGTCCCTATTTAGTGTAGTCTTATCCCTTTTGGTTGGAATCATTATCTGGAAGGCTAAAGACCTATGTATGCCCCTTGTTGTAGCTCTATTCACTATTGTTGGCATGTCATTAAAAAGTGTGGTTAGTTTTTTTTTCCATCATATAGAACAAACCTGCTTTTGACATTGTTGTTCTCTCATGCTTCATCAACCTCCACATCTTCCCCTCTAAAATTTGTCAAAGCCTTTACTCGTTAAACCTCTAGTATAAAGATAGTCAATAAGAAGGCTAAAACACACATTAAACTTCATTGTTAAAAGGAATATGAATTGCTCACAAGGCTCAACAGCTAAGCCTCCATTACCCAATCATGCATTTATATATCATAATAGGCATGCTCATAAGTATACATAATCACAACAAAATTTGTTCCTATGCAAGCATTCATATGAAAATGTTATGACAAAATGTCCTTTCCATACATATGTGGCAAATAAGAGAAAGATTCATAAGTTTAGGCTATACTAACATTAGTGCATGAAATATGGATATATAAATGTGTTTGTTATATAAGGAAAGCTCATTTAAAGCTTAATGATCTTTCTAAGACTAACTCCTAATGACCCAAGTATGTTTAGGTTCCGAAGCAAAGTGTTTGATTTTGTAGGATGGCAACTCCATTGAATTCTCATCATGAAAAATCTAAAGGTGAATAGAGATTGCTAATAAAAAAGTGATAAAGTTTCTATTAGACTAGGATGGTTAATCCTAAGTCTTAAACCTCTTTAGATCTTGATTAAGGAGATTGATCAATTCTAATGTTTTAATTAAGTGTTGTTTTGCAGTTTTTAGATAGTCTTTAAATTTTAAATTGGATGAAGCTGAAAATCTCTAAAGAAAGCAAAGTACCTCCTAATTTGTGATTGCAACTTCATAAATCATGACCGCGAACTAGACCAAGAAAGGTTGATAAATTGGACAGACAAATTCGCGGGCCATTTCTCTTTCAAGACCAATTCAAAAAGGAGAGCCAAAGTCACAAACGAATTTGCGGTATATGTCACGCCACAGTCGCGATCGCAAATTTTGAAGTAACTCAAGTCCACAACCACAACTTGACAAGTGTCCCAGGTGACTGTTGGAAGACAAAAATCACGATGGCAACTTATGGGTCGTGACTGCGAATCCTAAATAAAAAGATGAACATTTTGACAAACGAATTTGTATCCTTAGTCGCGGCTTATACAAGGCAAATCGCAATCGCTACTTTTGTGAGCAGGTGAAAGGCAACAATTATATTTTCCTGGCAAACCAATGGGAAGATGACACATAGACTAACGTTAGACATAAATAAGGATTTTCACAGTAATTTTTGGCTCCCATATGGAAAATGAAAGATTGCAATAGTGAAAGAATACTAGCGACTGCAAATGAAGCCTAACAAGCATTTAATGCAAAAATCTATCTAGCATACTTTAGAGATTTGCTACCAGTTTTATTACAATATCTCTTTGGTGGTAGAGGCTATAAATACCTTACCAAACAAATGTAAATGCAAGATAATTCATCAATTTGTAACCCAAACTCTTGCAATTTTGCTACTCAATCTTTTCTCTTCTTTAGGTGATTGTTAGGTGTGAGCAAAAACACCATTTGTAAAGGTTGTAGTGTGAGCTTGTAAAAACACTAAAAGAGGTTATTGTGTGAGCCTTAAAAACACAAGTGTAAAGATTGTTGTGTGAGCCTCAAAAACACAAGTGTAAAGGTTGTTGTGTGAGCCTTCAAAACACAAGTGTAAAAGTGTGGTGTGAGCTCAGAAACACCATTGGAAAATAGTGGAACACCCAATTGCTAAGAATTGGGGAGTGGACATAGGGTCGATTATACCCGAACCACTATAAATTTTGTGTCTCCATTCCACTCATTTTCTTTCTTACCTTCTTGTTTTAATTTTTATACACCAATTCAATCTTTTCCCCCTCCTTCTTTGTGCCTAAGACCAACAAGTGGTATCAGAGCCTAAACACTGAAACAAACCTTTATTAGTGAGTAAAATATCATGGCACAAGAGGGAATCCACTCACACCTCAAGCCACACTTTGATGGAACATACTATACTCATTGGAAGTATAGAATGGAAATCTACCTTGGCACAAATATGGTGGACCTTTGAGATGTGGTTGTTAAAGAATGGAAGCCACCCACTAAGGTAGTGGATGGAATTGAAGAACTTATACCTGTGAAAGATTGGGTTGAAGCTCATCGGAGATCAAATGGTAAAAACAAGAGGGCAATCGCCATTCTTCTAAGCTCTCTCTCTAGAGAAGAGATTGGAAGAGTGCAACATTGTCAAACAGCATATGCCATTTGGAAGACACTTGAGAACTACCATGAAGGCACAACTTTAGTGAAGTCAAACTGGTTATATATGTACATAACTGAATGGGAGCTATTCATGATGAAAGACAATGAAAGCATCACCAAAATGGCAAATAGGCTCCTATATATCATCACCAACATGAAGAAATTTAGAAAGGCACTCATAAACTATGAGGCAAACACAAAAATCCTTAAAACCTTTCCCTTAGATAAATTTGGTGCTAGAGTGTACAACAACCAAAAGTCCAATCCAGAGATTAAGAAGGTGCCAACAGACATTTTGATAGGCAAACTCTTAACTCATGAGTTAGCCTTACAAAATGATGAACAAATGAAGAAGCTAAGAGGCCAAAGAGATAAACTAGAAAAAGAGAGAAGAACCTTGGCTCTTAAATCTTCAATAAAAGAGAAAGAGGTAGAAATTACCTCAAGTGATGAAGAAAATGAAAAGGAAGAAGAGGAGCTTACAATGCTCTCAAGGAGGACAAAGGAGTTTATCAAAAGAAGAAAAGAAAGAAAAAGCTTCAAGAAGACAACTCATAGTCCAAAAGAAAAATCAAATGATGTCACTTGCTATGAATGTGGCAAGCAAGGTCACATCAAGTATGAGTGTCCCAAATTAAAGAAGAAGAATAAGAAGAAGAAATGGGATAAGGAGAAGAAAAAGAGGTTTTCAGCCACTTGGGATGATAACTCAAGTGAAGAAGAGGAAGAAGGAGAAGTTGCCAATATTTGCTTCATGGCACAAGAAGATTCTACAAATGAGGTAAGTACTTCTTCTCATTTTAATTTTGATTATGAATATGATGAGATTAATGAAGAGCTTATAAAGGCTCTAACCATGAGATGTGACAAATACAAGTCACAAATGAAATTTTACAAAAGAAAATGTCAAAAGTTGGAGGATGAATACAAATCCCTCAATGACATTGTAAGAGAATTGAGAGCATCCAATGATGAGCTTAAAAAATCAGTGGATAGTCTTTCTATATCATCTTCTTTAATGGCTTCACTAAGGAAGGGGAATGGCACTCTAAAGGGAGAAGTCATTGAGCTTAGAAGCTTATTCTCCAAGTTCCGTAAAGGAAAAGAAGCCTTAGTTACAATCTTTGTGTCACAAATACCTCCACTAATTAGACATGGTCTAGGCTTTAATGGAGCCTCCTCATCTTCTTAAATGACATTTGTTAGATTTTCAGATCCTCAATCCTCAAGGGTAGAGGTAATTGGGAAGAAAAGCATTCCTAGCACTAAGCCTTCTAAGCATAAGGACAAAAGGAATGCTCCCCCAAGCTCTAGAGCCAAGACTCAAATAGCTAACCATGCTTATATGTATAATAAATAGCATGGTCATTCTCATAAAAAATTCTCTACTCCTGCTCATCATACATGTACATGCATGCATTCACATGACCAAGGTATAAGAAGGCCTCCTACTTATACTAAATTTGCGCATAGAAGAAAGATTCCTAAGTCCTAATTCTAATGCCATTATTGCATGAGATTTGGACACATCAATATTCATTGCTATAATAGGAAGGCTCACCTCAAACTATAGGACCCTTCACCATCTAACCCCCAAGGACCCAAGTATGCTTGGGTAGCTAAGAAAAAGGCAACTCATTTTTGTTATGTAGGGGAGTGTGGCTGCCACAAAATCAAGCAATTGGCAAGTGGATAGTGGATGTTCCAGGCATACGACTGGAAATAGGAAGCTATTCATGACATTCAAAGAAAAAGAAGGTGGAGATGTCACATTTGGTAACAATGCTAAGGGTAAGGTAATTGACATTGGAACCATTGGTAAGAATGGTTGCTCTTTAATTGGTAATCTTATTTTAGTTAGTGGCTTACAACATAATTCGTTAATCATAAGTTAATTGTATGACAAAGGTAACAAAGTCACCTTTGATCCTAGGGAATGTCGAGTCACCACTTTAGTGGATGATGAGGTTATTTTCAAGGATGAAAGGAAAGGCAATACCTACTCAATTGACTAAGACAATTTGGCCAACCAATCCTTTTAAGTGTCTTATGTCTATGAGCAATGAAGCTTAGTTGTAGTATAGAAGGATTGGACATGCAAGCATGGATCTTTTTCAAAGCCTATCTAAAGGAAAGTTAGTGGAAGGACTTCCTAAGCTAAACTTCTCCAAAGACAAGATATGTGGTCCATGACAAATGGGGAAGCAACACCATGCCTCCCACAAAGCCAAAAATGTTGTAAGTTCAACTAGACCCCGTCAACTTATTCATATGGACTTGATAGGATCCACTAAAAGTGCTAGCTTAGGTGGAAAGCATTATGCACTAGTCCTTGTAGATGACTACTCTAGGTTTAATTGGGTATCTTTTTTAGCTCATAAGAATGATTCATTTGATGCTTTTAAAAGCCTTGCAAAAGGGTTCAAAATGAAAAATGTTACTTCATATCTTCTATTAGAAGTGACCATGGAAAGGAATTTCAAAATGAGTCTTTTGAAAATTATTGTTTGGAAAATAGAGTTTTTCATAATTTTTCAGCTCCTATAAACCACAACAAAATGGTGTTGTAGAGAGGAAAAATAGAAATTGGTGGAAATGTCTAGGATAATGCTCAATGAGTATTCTTTACCAAATTACTTTTGGTATGAAGGCATTAACATTGCATGTTATATTGCAAATAGAGTTTTTAAAAGATCCATTCTCAATAAAACATCTTATGAGCTATGGAATGGTAGAAAGATCCATTCTCAATAAAGATCCATACCTAAGAGTATTTGGATGTAAGCGCTATATTTTGAGCACCAAGGATAATCTTGGAAAATTTGATTCAAAAACCAATGAAGGTATCTTCTTGGGATATTTCAACTCAAGTAAAGCATATCGAGTCTTTAACGAAAGTTTAATAGTAGTTAAAGAGTCTATGAATATTAATTTTGATGAATCTAGTAAACTTGATCTTGGGAAAGGTATTTTTATTGATGATCTTGTAGGTGACTTTGAGAAGTTGGAATTGGAAAATTCTACAAGAAAAAAAGATAAAGAAGAAGGTAATTCATCAAGAGTAGATGAAGACCAACATCATTAATAGCAAGCCAAGATCTACCCAAGGATTGGATTCCAAGTATCGCCCCAAGGACTTGATCATTAGTGATACATCTAAGAGTGTAAGAACTAGATCTCAACTTAATCTTTTAGACAACTAATATTTTAGATAACAATCTTGCTTTTGTTTCTCAACTTAAGCCAAAATCAATTGATGAGGCTCTCAATGATGAGAGCTGGTACTTGCTATGTAAGAGGAACTTAACCAATTAGAGAAAAATAAGGTATGGAAACTTGTCCCTATGCCTAAAGAACACCTAATTATAGGTTGTAAGTGGGTGTTTAGGAACAAGTTAGATGAGCAAGGTTTCATCACTAGAAACAAAGCTAGATTGGTTATTAAGGGATACAACCAAGAGAAAGGCATAGACCATGAAACTTTTGCCCTCTAGCAAGATTAGAGGCTATTACGATTTTTTTAGCCTTTGCACGTCATATAAATTTTAAACTTTACCAAATGGATGTGAAAAGTACATTTTTGAATGGCATCATTGAGGAGGAAGTCTATGTTGAAGAACCTCTCGATTTTGAGTCACATTGTTTTCCAAACCATGTTTTGTAAATTGAACAAAGCATTATATGGTTTGAAACAAGCTCCAAGAGCTCTGTATGAAAGGCTTAGTTCATTTCTCTTGAAAAATGATTTTGAAAAAGGAAAGGTGGATACCACACTTTTTGTTAAAATGCACAAACATGACACATTAATTGTTCAAATCTGTATTGATGATATCATTTTTGGTGCTACTAATGAATCTCTTTGTGAGGATTTTGCTAAGTGTATGACTAGGGAATTTGAAATGAGTATGATAGGAGAGCTCAAGTTCTTTCTCGGTCTACAAATCAAGCAATCCAAGGAAGGGATCTTCATCAACCAAGTCAAATACACAAGCGAGATACTCAAGAAATTTGGCATGGAAGGTTGCAAGGTAGCTAAAACTCTAATGAGTGGTACCATCAAAATAGATAGGGATGAATCAGGCAAAACGGTAGATGAAAAGAGATATCGAGGTATGATCAGATTTTTGCTTTATCTTACTGCTTCTAGGCCATATATCATGTTTAGTATTTGTATGTGTGCTAGGTTCCAATCCTCTCCTAGAGAGTCTCATTTGAATGTTGTTAAAAGGATTTCTAAATATTTGCATGGCACAATTCACTTAGGGCTAACGTATCCTGGGGATTCTTCCTTTAGTCTCGTAGGATTTTTGAATGTTGATTATGCAGGTAGCTTATTAGATAGAAAATGTACTTTCAAAACTTTCCAATTTATAGGTGAATACCTAGTTTTTTGGTTCACTAAAAAGCAAGTATCGGTTGCCTTATCCACAACGAAAGCCAAGTATGTGGTTGTGGGTTGTTGTTACACCTAAGTCCTTTGGATGAAGCAATAATTAAAGGATTTTGGCAAAGTGATTGATCACATTCCTATTAAATGTGATAACACAAGTGCAGTTAATCTATTTAAGAATCTCATCCAACACTCTAGGTGCAAACATGTAGATATTAGACATCATTTTCTTAGAGATCATATGCAAAAGGGTGATGTTGTGTTAGAATTTATTGACACAAATCATCAACTTACATATATTTTCACTAAACCTCTAAATGAAGAAAGGATGAACTTCATTAAGAGAGAATTAGGAATGCTTGATGGAAGTTCCCTAAAGTGAAAATTTTTGTTCTTATGTGTGATATTGCTATGTGTATTGATATTTGTTGATTTGTGATATTTGTGGTTGATATAGTAAAGTGGATCACACTTTTTTCAAAATTCAACTATTTTTTATTTGTTGACTCATAATTCGTGATCACTATCCTTGCTTCGCTATTGCGAATCATAAGTCAATTTCACCTAGCTGTCAAACATCAATTCACAATCGTGAAATTTTCACTCCATTGCGAATTTTGGTCAAATTTTAAAATTTTTTACCGTTAAGGTACGTATTCTTGAGGAAAATTTGTCCATTACTCACATTTTTCAGAATTTGCAGTCACGACTCATGGATTCGCGGATAAGAATTAGAGTAACCGCCTAGACATTTAAGTGATTTGACTGCCAACCATTGCCAACTCTTCATTAATTCATTTCTAGCCATTTTACACCCCTTCAATAGTGACATTCTCACTACTATTCCAAACATCTTCACTGTCTCAAATCTCTCTAAAATTCTCCCAAACTCTCTTCCTCTTTTGTTATGGCTCCAAAGAAGTTCTCTAAAGCAGACAAAGGTAAGGCAGTGGCTCAACCCTCTATACCCCCTGCCCTCCATCTCATGAAGGGAGTTATTAAGAAGAAAAATATAGGTACAAGGCCAACTCCTCTAAGATCGTTATCCCAAACAAGATACCCTCAACATTTATGTTGGAAACCTTAGGTATCAATGCAAAAATATGAGCTTTCCTCTCTAATTTAAGCTGAAACCCAATTACAAAAAGGTTGTGCGAGCATTTATGTGCACTGTCCAACTGAGTCGAAAAGCTGATTCAAGAGTAGGGCAATACGGGTTAGTGTTTTGGGCCTTTGGTGACCCTTTTTACATTATTTTTGACCAATTATCTTTTCTCTTTAATTTACAAGTCGAAGAAAACATCCCCTTCATAATCTTTGCACTTGATGTTATCTATTTCGAGTTTTGGTCAAAAATCTCCATAGAAATGAAACACGACCCCCGCTCTTTTTTGTCTAAACACATCAAATCCCTACCCCTTTGGATACTCCACCATATCATCACCTTTTCCATAAATGCAAGAGGTGATGGTAACGAGAAAGTGTCCCAAAAAGACTTGGCATTCCTTTTCTGCCTTGTCAAAAATAAACCAATCCAAACTGGTCGACACCTTGTGGATCAATTGATTCACATGAGTACCAAACCCAAGAGCTAATTTTTGCTGCCTTCACACATCACTGTCATATACCATTTTGTTAGAGCCCTTGATGAGGAAAAAGAAAAATTCCTCATGATGAAAATTCTACCTTCACAAAACTTCCTAGATCTCACCTACCTTATAAATGCCAAGGCTATTCATTCAGACACCTATACGTATACGCTAAATGCAGTTGGAGCAAAGAAGATGGAAACTTCACAAGCTTCAAAAAGGAATAGGCTCCACATTAAATTTTGTGTTCTTTTCTTCCTCTCTTCAACTCACTAGTTTCTTTTTTTTTTTTTTTTCACCAATTCAATGTCCCATTTTGGTGCATAAAGGCCAACATTACTAATAAAAAATATAGTTAATAATGTTATTCCCCTTATGGTACACAACAAAAATGGCATAAGGATAGGGAATTCTTGACAAATCCCATGATATGTATACACATGAATTATTAACCACATTGACATCAGGCATGTCTTTCCTTTCAAATATCTCATAACAATTTCAATGCAGTTGGCAATGAGTAGCCCTCAACTTTCATCAGGCATGTCTATTTCTTTTTCCATTTTGTATATATATGCATAACACACCATCTATGCTCTGCTTTGAATGATTCCTTCTTAATTGCCTTAATACAATCCTGCATCAAATACTAAGTAATAATTATTATATACAATGACATGCTTATAATTACAACAATTTAATAACAAAAAGTTGCATTTTGTATATTTGAGATCAATAATAGATATGTGTAATCATTAAACCCTAAGTCTCTATTTAGCATATATAGGAACCATATCCATACAACCTTGTCTTCACTCCTAACCACTACCCATGTAATAGGAAATAAAGAATTATTGGCATCCTTTCCTATTAATGACACTTACTCTTCTTTATATAGTCTTTAAAAAAGCACCATTAATGTTGATAACTAGCCTATAACTAGCTTGTCACCCTCTTTTTAAGGCATTAAAGCATATGTACAAAGCTTTGAATTTATTACTTTCAAGCTTAGCACATACCTTTACTATACTTCCAAGATTAGTGGCCTTCAATTTAGCTATATAGTCCCACAATAATTTCATATTCTTATTAGTAATCACCTTATTTTTCTTACATTAATTATTTCTTCACCCTCTTACATATATTGAAACATACCTTGGACTTAAGTACTTTGGACCCTTTCAATAAGGTCTTAAACATTTATATTTTCCTTATTTGATATCTTACCTTTAAAATATTCAACTATGAATTGTAAGTCATTCCTATATTTGAATGCCCTATAACATCTATGATATCTTACCCTTGGAATATTCAACCATGAATTGCAAGACATTTTATATTTGAATACCATATAACATCTATTCTTAAGCTCATCGCTTTTTATCTAAAAATCTTTTGAGTTAAAGTCTGCACTAGCATACACAAAACCATGGATAACCTTTTGAATTTACATACTAATCTAATCCTTTTTTTTTTTTTTGTCATTTTTAATGAACTTCAACTCCATATCCCTAGTAAATGAATAAGTTATGCATGCTTTCCTAAAAACCTTAACACTATCAAAGCACATTCCCAACACAAAACTAGGAATTGCTTATTCTGGCTTGTATTGAATTTTCTTGCCTTTTTTCTTCTTCAATGTGTTTTTGTCATCAACATCAAGATCTTCTTCAACTTGAGCATTATTAGAAATATTATATCCAGATCAGCTCTAACTTTAATAGGATCATCATTTAATAAATCATTTGTATCAATCTTCTTGTTTTCTTCATTACCATCCACCTCTTCATCTATTTAATGTCTTTTTCAACAACAGTTGCAACCACAGTTACATGTGCAGCTATATCTACAACTTTCTTCCTTATCTCTTCTATCACGTTCTCCTTTGCTTGAAGGCGCTCTTCATCGAAATTGTTTACATTAAATTATGCATTAATTACAAATGCTTCATGCTCATCCTCGTTAATATAATATGCACAAAAGTCCACTTTTAAGTAATTCATCCACAATCAGTACACAATAATTACCATCTTTATTATCCCTTCCTTGCCACTTTCATTAACTTTTCATTCTATAATCATAGCTTCATCACCACGCACATTACCACAGTCAATACTAACTTTATTATCATTATCATTGCAATCTTTGTCACCATAGTCAGTACCACTTTTATTACCACACTCATTACCACTTGCATTTTTATAATTTTGAACACTAGCTAAGTCATCATCCTTAAAACAAAAAGAATCCTCATTAACATTTGCATTACAACTCTTAGTCTGAGTATTAATATCAAGTTACAATAGTGGCACATTACCAATAACATAAGGTTTATCCACCTCATGCTCAAGATAAAAGTCTACATTGTTATCTTCTTTTGCCAACTTAATGATTTCAAGCATTAAATTATCATTATTCATGAACTTTAATCCTATACTAATTATTTTCCCCTTAGGTCTCTAGTATGCTTTAACATTATCAATATACCTAAATATTGGTAGCATTCTTCTAATTATTCTAAGATAGTGTAATTCATCTCTATTAGCATTGGAAAAATTCATTAACTTCACCTTTAACATACTTAAAATTTGCGTTATATATGAACTTTTCCTTACGAAAATTTCTAACTTTAACCCAAAACTCATCCTACAATGGTATCTTTTAGAAAAATGATTATTTCATTATTAAATCCAAATCGACATATGGTTAGTGTATAAACCCCTTTTAGCAAATACTACCCTACACCTACCATATAACACATGTATTTTAAGTAACTATTATGGTCCTTATAAGCTTACATGTTGCCAAAGTTTAACTAACTAAACCCCGGGGGGGGGGGGGGGGGGGGGGGGGGGGGGGGGGGGGGGGGGGGGGGGGGGGGGGGGGGGGGGGGGGGGGGGCGGGGCGGGGGGGGGGGCGGG